>OMNN01024136.1:0-10609 GCA_900302755.1 Chromis chromis
TGTTTGTAGACTCAGAGTAGACCAGTGTGCACCGGCCCATATTCATGTGATTTCTGAAGACAACTACACCTATCAGTTACACCATTATGACCACTGACAGGTGAAGTGAATAACATTGATCATATTGGTACTATGTGGTGTTCTGCTGGAAAACCTTGGATTTTAACATCCATGTTGATGAGACTTAGACACCCAAATAAACATTGTCCCAGAACAAGCACACTCCCTCATGCAAATGGAAATCCCAAATGTCACTGGCCTACCCCCTCAGGAAAATACACCCCACCACATGGCAACAACATCAACCAATCAGGAACATTTTGAGGAACATGACAATGGCCCAAGATGTTGATTTGACCTCCAAACTTCCTAGACCCCATTCTGATCAAGCATCAACAGGATGCAGTGGAACAAGTTGGATTGACAGAGGCCCCACTGCACAAGCCAGAGTACCCAAAGGATCCACTGCCAACATCCTGGTCCCAGACCCCATAGACCCTGAGAGGTCCTCTTGTCCATGCCCAGTGGTTCAGAGCATTTTTGACCACATAAGGGGGACCAACACAATATTAGGCAGGTGGTCATAATGTTATGCCTGATCGGTGTATTTACACACGTTTATTTCAGACATGGTTTGTGTGTTTCAGCTGTGTCCCTTTTATACATCATGGATGCAGAAAAGCGCATTAAGATCAATTTCTGGAGGATGGTGGACAGGGAAATGAGGGAGAATCTATTATTTTTGTGCAAATTATAATTCTTGGGAGACAAAGTATCATATTATTCTTGACTTTCCCACATATTCTTCCTCAGTTTATCTCCAGGCTTGTTTACATTTCCGCTTTCTGGTTTCGAGTTGAATCCTTTTTTCTTTTTTTTTTAGAGTTTTGTATTCCGTCGCCTAATTGCGACATTAAATCAAACATACATCAGCGAGTAAGTTGATTAAGTAACTTTCACGCTCCCCTGCTTGTTTATCACATTATTGGACTCGAATGTCATATCTAAGCAAAACAACTAAATAAATAAATAACAGAACAGTGGTTCGGCTTTGTCTGAACTTGCAGGAATGAGGAGTCTTTCCTCTGGGTTTTGGCATTCGAAATGTTACGCTGACTTTTCTGACAGGAACACTGCAGTTAAAGGTCAGAAATTTTCTCCAGCTCTTCCGCTGGAGTCGCTTTAACTGTACTTGAATTGATGGTTGATTGTCAATTCAATTGTGTTTTGGCCTTTAGAAGCTTCCTCTGATTGAAGTGATTGAAGCATTGAATGTCTGCATTTCAAAAGGCCTGTAATTGCAACTCTGGAAGCCTGACTGGCATTAAATAGAAATCAAGTCATTGTTGTACGTGATATCTGCTAATAATGATCACATATGTAATCTATATAATACATACAATCACTCTGTGCCTTCATAGTATTCAGCACTTCTCTATTATATCTAAACTAAACCTCTTATTCATTAGTTTCTAGCACCCTCTCTTCACTTCTTTCCCGGTTTCCAAATTAGTTCCCTGTTTTCTACAATTGCTCATTACAGTAAATTACAGCTGCTTACAGCACAGACGAGCCTTTTCATTCAGTAAATTTCTACCTGCAGAACTCTGTTTTAATCATCTCTCAAAATGAAAAAAACTAATCCTGAAACTAAATATCATCTCAAAATACGACTGGAGCACAGGGAAGCTGAGTTAACCTGAAAAAGAATAAATAGCAAATCACTGTTGACACACTAAAAGAGCAGCTCAATATTTACAAGACAGCAGGCAAAACTGCAGGAGTAAATTGTTTCCTTGACATTATCTCAAGAATCTGCCATGAGCCCAGAACCTTTTTCAGTTCACTCATTAGCCTCCATACACCTCCAGCCTTGAGGTCTCCTTGTGAGGAATTTAAAAAAAAATAATTTGTAAAGCTGAAAATTTCTGCATTTATTCCCCTACTTAGTACCTCTGGTTATTACAGCTAATGTAGAACCTTTCATTGCAAAAGTGAAACAAATAATTTACCTTCTTTTTTGGCCTTTTATGCCTTTAGTGGATAGGGTCAGAAATGGGAGAGAGTGGAGAAGGACATGCAGTAAACACCCAAGGTTGGAATCAAACCCAGGACAGCCACTACGCCTCTGCACGGGGGTCACGCGACATAACCTTTATGCTATCGGGGCACCCCAACAATTTACCTTCTTAATGCTATGACCTACAAATACATTTTGGATGTTGTAGGCTACAGCACTTCGGTGTCAACGCTCTCTCATGGCGTGTAGGACCTTCATCCTTACACAACATACCACTAACCGATTAACAACAATTTGAGCCACGGTTAAGTTTTAATATAGATGGAGGTAAATATGCCTGAGTTTGGGCTTAAAGCCATGAAAATCAAGTTTTTTTTTACCTTGTTACCATGCCCATATGGTGTATCTTCAACATGCTAGTAGACACATAATGAGTCAGCGTCATTGCTGAGCATTTCCACCATGAAACTGCAGTGTATTGGTGACAGTCTCAAAAACACAGATTCAGACTTTCAGGGTTTCATATGTCACAAACCGAAGAAGCCAATCCTGTCAACTTGGAATCCTGTCAACTTGGAGGGTGGGACTTTCTGTATCATTATTACTCTTCAGATTCCAGTTTAAACATGTTTGGCTAAATTACTCCAGTATAACAACGTTCTATGTTATGGTGTAGACTAGAGTGTTTGAGCAGAGTCGTAGGTGAGCTGGTGTGCTCAAGCTGCAGCAGTTGTGGACGGGTCGGTGGAGAGAGAGAGGGGGATTTGTAGAGGAAGCAATGATGTAGAGTTATAGCTAAGCCATTTTTAAGCATGTACTGATTATTTTATGGTAATGGTAAATGGTCTGCACTTATATAGCGCCTTTTTACCTTAGTGGTACTCAAAGTGCTTTACAATGTGTTTCCCATTCACCCATTCACACACATATTCACACACCAATGGTGACAGACTTCCATGCAAGGTGCCTGCCTGCCATTGGGAGGAACTTGGGGTTCAGTGTCTTGCCCAAGGACACTTTGGCATGCGAAGGGGCCGGGGATCGAACCACCAACCTTGTGATCAGTGGACAACCCGCTCTACCACCTGAGCCACTGCCGCCCCTAATGATTACTTTAATGGAAAAACATATAAATATGCAACTCTGATAAATAGAGATGAGTTTTCTAGGGATTAATTCAAAGACTGGAGATGGACTTTAACCCATTTAGTCACCACATCCTACTCCCAATTTTCACTTTGTTGCTCCTTGTACTGTCTCACCTGGTGTGGACAGAAAAGATCTGTGTTTGGTTAAAGTTGCATGTCAAGTCTAGTTTCCTCTCTGGAACTTGAATTACAATATACTGAAATGCTTGAGTGGAATTTTTGCCCAATGATGTCATAAACATACTGGCTACCCCAGTTTTAATTGGCCATTAACATTGGTAGTATCTCCAATGGAATCCATCATCAGCTTCATCTTTTTCTCTTCATGTGTCCTCATGTAGTCATTCATTTGCATATTTCTTGACGATATTACACTGACGACATTCTCTCAGTAAACAATAAGTGTCATTCAAAGTTCTTTATGGTTCTCAAAGGCAATGCTAACATGTTGACGTGTGACATGTAACCTTTACCAGCTAAGCCTGCTAACATTTGTTCATTTCACACTAAACACCGAGTACAGCTGAGGATGATGGGATGTAGTCATTAGTTACACAGGTATAAAAACCAAATACTTTGATATAGTGGAATTTCTTTACCTGTTTATGGTGCTACATATGGAAATCCATCAAACAGTTGTTAAGATATTTAAGTCTGGAAAAAAGTGGTGGAATAAACAGGCTGTAGAGACATATCTTTATGTGATCTTTTGTAGTTTTTATGAACAATTGTTTTAGTGGCTTGATTGCTCAGTTCTACTTTCTAAAATTGTAGTTCCTCAAATGGCCACTTGAGGCTGGCTCCAAAAGGGAGTCATTCCCTATAGACCTCAGTGTTAAAATGTACAACTTTACAGATGAAATAAACATGTTTACAGCCTGATACAAAAAAAAAACAGATTTGGTCTCTATACCAAATTTCCACATTTATGACAACTGTACAGGGAGTGAATTTTTATATAACTCACCCATTTAAATTTTATTGAGGCTTAAATTTATGCATAATTTAGAGTGTGGCCTCTTTGAAGTACAGTCACATGGACAGTCAATGGCAGCCAGAGGGTTTTTCAGCTATTTGTACTGTATTTATCTGCCCTCTACGTTCCAGTTTGTTTTTATTATTTTGTATTTTCTGTTTTTACATGTTTAATGTGCAGCACTTTGCTCAACACTAAAATTACTGCCTTGATTTGATAAAACTCCACTTAGAAAAGCATTGTTTGCCCTAAAGGAGGACTTTTATAATATTTGTGTTCACTTATTTTGGGCATGTGTGTTTTGCTTTAATTCTATTCCTCTGCATCTCACCAACTCTTTGTTCTTCTTTTTTCTCCCAGGACACAATAGCCATTAAGAAGCGCAGCTCTAGAACAAGACGAATACGACCTGTCTCCACCAGACTGAGTGAGTACTGCTGTACATCCTCTTATCCTCGTCTCTCTCCTCTTTCCTGTCAAGCTCTGACCCCGTCCTGTATCTCCCAGAGCTCCATTAGTGTGTTTTCTGTATTTTTTTTATTCCTTTCACCGTGTCTTCATCCGAGAAGTCTGTTAATGGCTGTTTTAATCCAGCCTGAGCCAAGCCTGAGTCACTATTTCTCGGAGCAGTCACTGATTGTTTTAAATTTGATGGCTCTGAAGCAGAAATGATGTCTCCCTGTAATTCCCCCGCCTCGTCTCCTTGACAGTTCCTCCTCAGTTTCGTGCCCTCACAGTCTCTATGATCCCTTCAGGCCTGTGTGACGACTCCAGCTCCTCTCCGCCCCCCTCCGTGCCGTCGTACTCGTCGCCGCTGTCCCGCTCGGCATCATGGGAGGGCCTGTCAGAGCTGCCTACACAGGGGCTGCCGCTCCATCATGTGACGCGAGTTCGGCCGAGGCCACCAAGGAGGCACAAGGGAGGCCACATTCCTGCTGAGACAGTACGGCGGGTCTGATCTGAGCACATTCTGACACACAATATTCTAGTGTGCATCACTTTAACACAATTCTGCAGCTGTTTATCCATCTATCTATGCATAATTCTCCCATTTCCTGATGTTTATGCCTGCTGGCAGTGACTGCTGTCTTTGTCAAACGTAATCTATATAAAGTGGATGGCTGCAATTGGATTATGTCATCTCAGTGAAGGCGAGGCGGCGTTATCCATTTCTTTTATTGCATATGTAACATTTACAAATGAAACCCACTTAACTGACCTCTCAAAAAAGGGTTTAAATGTCTGTGTGTGTTCAGCACTGCAGTGAAAATGGAGGAATAAGCCCGCTGGATGATGGACTCCCAGATTTCTACACGAAAAGAGTGCTCCCTGATAGGTAGGATTTCCTCTTACACAAGTCTTCTCCTCAATACCCACTGTGAACCTGTCCGTACGAAACATCCCCTCCCTTTTACTTGCTGAAACTGCGGATCTCACTTACTTAGAATTACTGTCATTTTCCACAGCATAGTATAAACTTTAAGATTGAGCTCCTGCTATCCCAGCACTCATCGTTTTTCAATAGTCTCGCCACGCTTTGAAAATCAACTTAGCGGCTTCACACTTGCTTGAAATGAGTAATCCATGACAACATTTGTCACCTTTAAGTTATTTTTGCATCTTAATGCAGCTGTTTTGGAAACTCTCCTGGTGCCCAAGACTGTTTGTGGTTCAACAGTAAATACAAGAAGACATGTTTACTTCCTCTTAGTCTTTGGGCTAATCTTTCCAATAATAAAGCCTGTGAATATTTTTTTGTCCTGTCAACGCTTTCACTTGTCAAAACTGTCTTTGATGGCACAAACAACAAGAGTTATTGTCTAAATCGCTGCGGTAGTCTGACTCAATAGAGGTAGACTATGGGTGTAAGCCTGCCATTTCTTTCAGCATTTCACATGGCTTTTCCATCCCTGCTCGCGATCAGCACGTAATTGTTTTCAAAATCCTCTTCATTTCGGAAAACAATATCAACAACCTTCAAGCGGCAACCTAGATGCTAAAAAATGGCAGATTTTAAAGAAAAATTGGGCTGCCCTGCTTGATTCTTTCAGTGAATTCAGCACCAATTCACAGCATATGTCATCTTCATATAGTAATTTGAAGATCTTACCAAATTTACACAGAGAAACCCAACAAATACAAAGTTCCTTTTGGATTTCCTTTGAGCAAGCACTTGGCAACAGTGGGGAGAAAAACTGTCCTTTACCAGAAGGTAAAAACCTCCAGCAGAACCAGGTTCAGGGAGGGTGGCCATCTGCCCTGACTGGTTAGGGTGAGGGTGAAGGGGAGAGAGAACAGGATAGCAGATGGAGAACAGACATACAGTGAATTAAACTATATGAATTAGTCATTCTAATAACAGTGCACACCTCCCTGTGAGCAAATATACCCCAAAACAATTTCCCTCTTCACTGTATTGCGGGGGCACCATCCCTGCATCCTGGGCTGAGCTCTACCCAAAACAACTGTGATCGATTTAATGTAATACTAACAAGCTACCCCATTTTTTTCTTTCTGTAATCAAATAATAATAATAATCTAACCTTTATTGATCCCCTTGGGGAAATTCCTTCTCTGCATTTGACCCGTCCTATACAAAGTTAACCTTAACTATACATACTAGGAGCAGTGGGCTGCCGCGGTGCAGCGCCCGGGGAGCAGTCAGGGCTTAAGGGCCTTGCTCAAGGGCCCAACAGTGGCTGCAGTGGGGGTTCGATCCTCTGACCTTCTGATCAGATGCCCAGGGGCTTAACCTGTTACGCCAGCAATGACCCATCAAAATGGGGATGAAATGCAACCTTGCCATTCTCCAGTGCTGGCCAAGACTATAGCTGCATTAACTTGACAAAAAGGATACAAGTATTGAGATTATTTCTATAGTGCAATGACTGAAATTGCTGAAATCCTTCTAAAACGTAAGGTGAGATTTGGAAAAAAAAACAGCAGTGTAGGAATTAGAATCCAAAGGTACCATTAAGGGGATTGCAAAATGCATTTAGAACTAAAATAGGAGTATTTTTTGTCAATCAATATACTGTAATAATTCCTATTTGAGTGTATAACAAAAGCAGGAAAACTGTGTGAATATGGGCAGGGACATAACAAAAGCCACAGTAGAAGCAGATAAATTACACTAAAAGCAAGAGACTGGGATATTGGTGCTTTTATTGGTAAATTAGATATTTGGAAACAGATTTAAAAAAATCACAGTTGCTGAATTTCCTCAGAAGAATCAAATTCTTTTGCAGCTATTTTTTGTTCAGTGCACTCACTCTGTCTGTGTGGACCTGCAGGCACAAGTTAATACAATCAAGTTATACATAGATTCCATTATTCAGATGTCATCTTATACTAATTTTGGTGTCTCAGTTTAGTGACAGGTGCAAAATCAATGAAGGAACTTTGGGAAATAATGGGAACAATATTAGCCAAAATATGTGTTTTCAAAGACTGCAGAAACAACAATCCCAGCTTGTTTTCAAAGATGGTGACAGGAATTGATTTCTCACATTTAGAAACAGTAATAACTTGAACTGTTGCACTACATAGAAGAATATTGGGTACCTTTTGTAACATTTTCAGACCTGGTTTTAGTTATCATTATCAACAAGATAGTTCTTTAATGAGAGGCTGCTTTTGGTGTTTCACTCTAAATTATTCTCTTTTTGGTAGGGTTGCTTTGTAAATGGTCAGGTTAGGAGGTTTTGCTGTATTGAGTTCTTTCTTTGTGTGTGGATTTGATTATGTTAAAAAAAAAAAATCTTCAGAATAAAAAGAATTTTTAACAAGGACACCTTCAAAAAGGTTTTATTAGTTACTGGGGAATGGTTACTTTCTCTCTGTTGCTCACTTCTCTGTGAGGCTACGACTCTATTTGATGATTATTTCTTACTGTTAAAGTTTTTAACATTTAGGTCAATTAACAGAAATACATTTAAGCAATTTCCAAATTAAATCTAAATTCAATAATCCTTCAGTTAGCATGAGGTTTATACTCACACCCACACAATCACATTATAAGCACAGCGTTTCAGACCACATAAATCAATGATTCTTTTTCCCTTTGTTGGGAACCCTGCTGAGTTCTGACAGTGTGTGCGCACACACATCTTAACAGAGCCGTCATTTTAATTGGCTTACGCGTAGCTTCTTGTTTTTCATAATTCAAGAAGGCTGCATTTCTCTGGCCACTGTGTTGTCTGTCTTTGAAGTAATCTCATGGCGAGGTTCGGCTTGTTTAGCGCATCCTGCTGGCTGTTCGCACATTCAGAGGAAGATCTGGCAGATTCTGCTGTCCATCATCTTTGCTCAACTAAAACCTCAATTTTGTCTTTTTTAGTGAAGCTGGAACTGGTTGTTTAGAGAGTTTGGGTTGTGTGACAAGACATGATTGGTCGGCTGCATGTTGATCAAAGGAGTCTTAGACTTGTGTGTACAAAGGAGAGGTGGTTTGTGACTTAAAGAACTCCATATAATGCACATTTAAAAGTTTAAGATTTTATTTAGGGGGTCAACTACAATATGTTGACATGTTTTAATATTCTAAAAACATTATTTTTCTCATACTGTACATTGTTGAAGCACCTCTTCTCACCCTCTTTTTGAAACACTCAGTTTTAGCTCCTGTCTCTTTAAGCCCCCCCCTACCAAAAACCCCATTCTGCTCTGATTGGTCAGCTGGCAAAACAAAGTGAGGTAGCAAAGCAGGGTAGATCTCTGAGTACAAGGATATACCCCTAGCAGAAACACATCTAGTGAGGAAATGCTGGCGAGGAAGATGCTCATTTTTTGTTTTAGGCCGTGCAAACTAGCCACTAGGCAGGTGTTAAGCAAATGTGTTACATGGTGATGTAGATAAGTAACAGAGGCAAAGCCGCAGCTTCATACATGGTCTTTCAGGCAGGTTTGCAGGCTTTTTACATGCACAAAAAACTGTATAACACATGAAAGAAAAGGGAAATACTCCAAAAAACATAATATCGATTCATTAATCTCATAAGGAGTTGGTGACCTTGTTAAACGTGTGACTACAATGTTATAAAACATACCTAATTTAGACCTAATGAGCTCAAACCTGCAGTTAAACATATGCTGTACATGCAAGAGTTTTGTGAGCCTTTATTTTGGCAGAGCTTAATTTAACAACAGCAACAACAGCTTATCATAATGATGCCGCTCGCTTCCACACACCAGTGCTTTTAATATGATTACATTACAGTTTTTCTCAGTCGCGTTGGTACATTTCTCAGATGAGAATTGAAATTCTCAAAACTACTTGTTCAATCTTCACATCATTGTGTCACTTGTGCACAGCTTCTCATTTCTTTCAACAAGTTGCAAATGCTTTGGTACATCCATGCAAATGATTATGTACAGTTCTCTGCTGTTTCCTACATTATCAATTGCTTATGTCATGTTGATCAAAATGTATTATATGGGTTTCCGTTGAATAGTCTCACCCCCCACAACATTTAGACATTAGTTCATCGCATAAGTCTTTACATGCAAAACGGCTGAACAAGTTGTCATAATATGTCAGGGGTCAGATTGGAGCCGACTTGCCAAACAGCACTGCATGTACAGTTTCCCCTAAGGAGATTGTCCTATGTTCACATTTCTACTTTTGTTTTTGTCTTTGTGCTATGCAGTGCTGTCTTTTCCTTTCTGTATCGCAATGACATGGTCTGTCAACAAATTACAGTACAAACAGTAAAAGCGTCAATGTGAATCCAGTCTCTTGCAATCAATCTCCCACATACACTAAGGTGTAACTTATAATTTACAATAACTGTCATCAAAACTTTAGCCATAGTTTACATCAGAACATCCCTCCAGAGTACACTGTTATATTGACAACATGACTAAGCAATTTGACTGTCTTATCCGTCCACAGTGACACAGTTCAAAGGAAACTAAATCTCGCGGAAAATTAGGAAAGTATGTTTTAAGAAGTAAACAGTAAAATGTGTCCTGAAACACAACTCCTAACTACTACAACAGCAAGAACTACAACAGCTGCTCCATTGTAATATCTGGATTTGAACTAGATAGTAGATTTTCAATTAGCTCTATTTCCTGTTGTTTAAATCCTGACAGTTTGTTCTGATTTGCTCCTCAAATTTAAATCATGTCGTTTTTTACCAGACCACACGGCCAGTAAAGTTCATTAATGTAAAATATATGGACTCTGACCTTTGTGTGTGTGTGTGTGTGTGTGTGTGTGTGTGTGTGTGTGTGTGTGTGTGTGTGTGTGTGTGTGGAGCAGGCAGGGAGCTCTAAGTCACCTCTATACTAGGATAAATCATTCTTATGAAGTGCCATGTTTACCAAGGTTTCCTCTCATCTTAGTTCAGTCGAGGACACAAACAAACACACACATAAGCAAATTAGTTTGCCACAAGTCTGGGAGTCATGAGAATGCTGTCTGATTCCCTGGTTGTGTGTGTGTGTGTGTGTATATATGTC
>OMNN01024138.1:0-14763 GCA_900302755.1 Chromis chromis
GAAAGGTTTGTGCTTCGGGTTGGATTTGATCTGGTATACTACATTCACAGTAGTATATTACTATGACCATATATTATGTTTGTTTTGTTTGTTTAACAGAATCGGGGGGGAAAATTAATTTGTAATGTAAAGATATTTGTTTATAATATTTTTTATATTAGGTCATTATTTCAGCTCTGTGATGCACAGTGTAAATCTTTGATTAATGAAAGAATGTATAGGATGTGTGTTGCATCACTATGTTACAGGCCTTTGATCAGTTTTTGCAAAGGAAAGTGTTACAGCTCAGAAATATTTGGTGTGATTTCTGGGCTTTAAGACATCCCCATTAAAAGAAGAGAGAGACAGAGCACAGTGGAGGTAGCAAGAGAATTTCCTTGCTTCATTAATTGGCAGCTCTGTGGTACACTAAACATTGCGCGCGCACACACACATACAACTGAATACTGTGTATACTCTGACGCCACTGCCTTATATTTAGTCAAGGGAGACCAGCCTCTGTCACTTTTTCTCTTGCTTAACCTCGCTGTTTCTCTTCCTCTCTTGGTGGCTGTGTTGAAGAGGAGTCTCAGGGGAGGGCTTAACTCTGAGCCCTCGTTCTTCACTCCTTTCTCTCTCTCTTCCCATCCACGTCTTTTCTTTCCTTATCGGCCTCTGAATGGAGCGGCAGGCTGTTGTTGAACTGTGAATTAGTCCAGGAGACAGACTCTGCATTGGTAGAATAGAGAAACAGAGGAGGTTCAGGATCTGCCTTCCTCCTTTTATCACTGCCACCAATAACAGGCTGGTTTGCCTTACTCTGTGTGCACATGATTTATTTACAGGCAGATGCTGAGTGTACTTGAACCACCCGTCTTTGTATTTGTGAGTTGAAATAGTGAGTGAACAAGTGTCACAATTTTAACTTGAGTTAAATAGCAGCAAAAGACAGAAAATCAATAGTTCACTTAAGGTTGACCTTAGGTCACCAAGGCTTCACATACTCATCTTTGCTCCCTTCAGTTTGGAGAATAAGTCACAAAAGACCCTCCTTAAATTATGATGTACAACCTGGAAAATCACAGGGGCTTTTGTGTTGTCATGGTTATTGAGTGTTCGGTAGCTTCAGGGGAAATGGAGTTTGGGGGGTGGGGTGTGGGGGGTGTAAAAAGGAAAGGAGGAGGAATGGATGGGTGTGAGTGGGAGGACGGGTGCTATCTTAATTGCTTTCCGTGAATAATTTCAGTCCCCTAATTTGGCGATAATGACAGTGGCTGCTGCTTTTGTATTTATTTATCCAAACATTAATTGACAGGACTGACATTAGCTAGGGCGGTTATTGCGCATTTGATTGCGCACAAGGGAGCAAGGAAAATTACAGTAATTATCATTCTGATATGGATTATGAATATGCATTCCCACACTTAATGTCTCTGTCAGCATTTTCGTAACAACAAGGCACTCTGCCATGACAACAGCACTTTAGCTTATCTCCATCTCTGTTTCCCTAAACCCAGTCCAACTAGTGCTTGTGGAGAACAGATGACGTGTCATGTCCAAATGATTTAGCTGCCCCATTGTAGCATTTTAACATCCAAACATGTGGTTAGGTGAAATGGTTGTCATGTGGATTGTTTCATTTGGCCCTGAAAAGGGGCCTCAGCTCATGTGGAATTAGTGTGTGGTGTGTTATTGTGAATGCATATTAAAATTTCTGTTTTTCACAGGCGGAGGGAGAAGACAATTTGAAGAAGATGCAGCTGATGGAGCTAGCTATCCTCAATGGGACATACAGAGACAATAATATCAAAACACGTAAGTGAGCTGAGAAGAAAGCACACACACATATCCACAATTTACACAATCCATCTATTTTGCACCATACATCATTAATATTTTAACTGCATATACCACACTTAAATATATCAGAAACATATCATCTTTTTACCAATATGTCTTAATAACTAACACTATTTACCTTCATTAAGTTTATGTGTAGTGAGATCTTAACTGTACATACCATCATATTATCTCTGACCACTACCAGAACTCTCTCTCAAGCTCTCCAAACTATTCAGTTTGTCTTCCAACCATGAGTAGGACTGCTCCTATTCTGTTCTTGTCCATATTTCTTTCCTCCTCAGCCATTCCTCCATCCATCCTTTCTCCCGCAGTTGAGATGCAATCAATCTGTGTTACTTGCTCTTGGCAGACTTTCACCACATTGCTGTATTTCACCTGCGCAACTCTGCATGTCAGTCACAAGATCACAAATCTACAGCGTTTGTTCTGTAATCACTAAATTATATTTGTAAATTTAATAGTAAATTATTTATAGCCCAAAAAATTTACTTGTATAGCATCTTAGTCCAGAATTTGTGCATGTTTTCTCTGGACCTTGATTGTGTTCTTAACTATGATTCAAAATGTAATTTTAAACCCAAGCTTAAAATGGATTCCCTGTACACTTGGGCAAATTTGATATGAAAGTTTAAGTGACTAAATTCAATATTGAATTTTTCTTATGTAACAGCTGCTCAAACAGTAGCAACGGTTAGCCCACCACCTAACTGCAGTCTCCGTAGCATTTGATGTCACTGACCTTCATTTGGGGGAGCTTCTATGGCACGGCTCATAGCACGTGCTAATGCATAGCCAATTCAAAAATTATATTTAATTTAAATTGACTTCTGACTGCGTAGAGGATCAACATTTCTCTAAATTACTAACAACTTCAAGTTTTACATGCTCCCACACTGACCTTCATATCAAGTTCCAAATTCTATTGTTGCATTCTTTTGTGAAAACTGCCTCCTCCTATGTATAGTCAACAGCTCCATTTCTGTTGGCATGTGTGTCATTTACCTCACCCATGCCATTTCCAGTAGATGAATGTGTAGCTGCTATGGTGATTGGTATGCTTCAAATGCATTGCAATGACAGCAGTATTTTGTGCTTCTTGTGTTTTGGTGTGAGGGTTTGTTAATTTGTTTGGCTATGTTGACCTTTTTTTTTGCAACAGATTGTCGCTTTGTGGTTCACCGCCATGATCATTGCATGGACTAATTTTCCCTTTTGCTCCTCTTCTCTCCTCTCTCTCTCTGCCACTTCCCGTCCCCCTCCCCTCTTTTCCTCTTTTGTATTTTCACCCTTCACTGTTCCTCTGCGATAATGATCAACCACACTACACTTGATCTCTTGTCCTCTCTATTTCTTTCTACTCCTGTCCTTCG
The DNA here is from genome assembly GCA_900302755.1 of Chromis chromis. Lineage (NCBI taxonomy): Eukaryota > Metazoa > Chordata > Actinopteri > Pomacentridae > Chromis > Chromis chromis. The sequence continues at coordinate 3,213 of OMNN01024138.1, forward strand.
CTCTCTTGCTTATGGCAGCCACCCTTGCGTTCTCTCTTGCAGCGGCTGCAGCGGCCGCTCAGGGCCCCCGCCTCATAGCGGCCCCCACAGGTCAGGTGTTGCCTCCCCAGGCACTCCGGCCCCCAACACCAGCTGGGGCCCCCATCATGAACCTCATCCGGCCCACTCAGATGGCTGCCATGCTGCCCAATGGCACCCCCACCCTGGTGCCTCCCACACCGGATGGTGGGCTTATCTACACCACCCCTTACGAGTACCCTTACGCCTTGGCACCCACCTCCCTGCTGGAGTACCCCATCGAGCACAGTGGGGTTCTAGGTAAGAGAGCCTGGGGAAGCATGGGTGCAGCAGGTACAGCGGCCAACTTTAGCCAGCATGGACAGGAGGGCAGCTTGTTTTACCCCGGAGCTGGGGTGCTGGACGCGGCTTCCATGAGCCACAGTCAGGACTTGTTGAAAGGTAAATATGTCGTGTCCACCTGAGGATTTAAAAAATAAATAAATAAATAAAAGACAAACTCACAGGGTGGATGTGCTGGTGAAGCTCTTGGTGATGGGATGACCAGCTCATATATGTGGCTCATATGGACACTATATTAAAATGACAAATGGGGACAAAATTACCTTGTGAGGGCTAGGCTATTGGAAAAGTCTCTTTATAATTTAGACTAAGGTTATTTCACTGTTTTAGTTACACTCTCGTCAAACAGTTGCGCTCTCAGGTTTACATTGCCTCTTCTCTGCAAGGTTTATATAGGAGGACTTGCCTCAGTGTGAAATGAGGCAGATTGAAAGAAATACACTCACATACACGCAGCCTGCTCTCTAACCCTTTCATGCACTGGCCTGGAGGCATATTCAGTCTGGCGGCAGATCCCCTCGGATTTCTGCAGCTTTTGAAATCATTTCTCTGCGCTGTTCTCTGCAGGCAGGCCTTGATGCCTGTAGATAGTCCCTCTCTCACTCCCACTGGGGATGTTCATTAAATTCCTCCAGTCATTCCTTTTTTCTTCTCCTTCCCTTCTCTCCATTGTTTTAGCTTCACCCCTCTTGAACTTGAGCTCTGTGCTAATACCTGACGTTCCCTTTAGCCTCTGTCAGGAGGACAACTCAATATGAGGGTCTATAAGTTTTTTTCTCAATGGTGCTTTGAGCTCAATGCATCTGCTACCAAAGAGACAACTGAACATCTCTCGAAGAAATCTTCAAATATGTACTCCATATGTTACAATGAGGCTGTAGTTAACAGATGTAAAGCTGTTTCCCATGTTAAGACAGCAGAGGTCTTTGTCAGTTGCTTTCCAGCTTTAATTTGACACAGTTCTCCTCTAATGTTGTCCACAGCAGCAGCAGACACAAGTGTGATTTTAGCTGACCTGTGTATTTGAGATGCCTCTGGGAGTGATGTGTAGAACAGACAGGGGCAGCTGACTGGCTTTTCTCTCTTTAACTTGCAGGGTTACACCAGCTTAGTGCATTTTATTTACTCACACTATCGATTGGTGCCTTCAGCAACACAGGGCTCTGTGGAACACGCTCACTCTCATGCTCGCACACACTCATGGACTTGGCTTGGCTGCCTGCGCTACTGTATCTAGCCACCATCGGCTTCTCTGAGAATAAGGAAATGTCAGGCCATCTGCTACTTCAGAGTAGTGTAGTTGGTTGCATAGTCATCAGCCAAAACCCGCTCTTTACAATGCCAGAACACAATCCTTGTTGAATATCATAACTTATTTCACATGTCCCCCTCTTCCTCTGGGAAGGCTTGATGTATTTTTTCCTTAATTCCTACACGCATAGCATTTAAAAAAAATACTTGAACATACTGTGATCCACAAACAGTTTGTTTGTGTCATGTATACGAGGCGGCGTCAACCACTGCAGTAGGAAGAAATCAGTTTTGACAAATATAGGAGGAAAATGACAGTCTCTGCCACCAGTGAGCAGATTGACCTGGAGAGAAATGGTGAAAGAGGGAAAGAGAAAATGAAGGAGAGATGGAGAGGCAGGTGGTGTCTGGCACTATTCAATTACCATCAGAGCTGTATTGGATTTCCCCACCTTTCAAAATAAAGAGACAAATTTCTCTCAGTTCCCTTCTGGATCCCACAGGAAGAATCACATTATTTTTCTAGACAGCCCAGAAGCCTGTACCCTTTACCTGCCCCCTTTTCAAAGAGTCCCCCATAGAACTCTGAGCACTGTGGAATTTTAGTACTTAAGTTATGCATTTTTAAATGCCAAGTAAATCTCCAAAAAGGTGTATTATTTTTTTCTACTGCATTTTTCTACTTGTAAAAAAAATATGTGTGGTGTGTATATGTACTATAATCTGTATTACGTTATTCTGTGTATTATTGTATTATCCAAGCATTATAAATGGTAATGGTTAAAAATGTGAATGTTATTACTGTAAAAGATGACTGTTTTTTCCCCTCCTCAAAGTGAATGGTTTCTAACCTTGTGGACCTGTTACAATCTAGGTGCAATGGCTACTAAAGTGAGACGGCATGACACGCGGGTCCATCCTTACCAAAGGATTGTGACCGCTGACAGAGGTCAGTTTAGTCTCTGAGCTACACTTTGCTATTGACTGATGCATTTCAATGATTATTATGCCTAATATGCCTCAATGCCTTAGTTGGGAATTTGTACATTGTCTGTATTGTATTATTATTTTTTTTTTCTTTTCCCCCACCACCTTTCCTACCCCATACATCCACACACCAGCTAAATGGTTGATTGTGGTATGCACATTTTGTTTACATTTAGTACTTAACATATACCGTATATGTAGACTGTGTATATGTCAAAGCTCAGGCAAAAGTGATCTTAAGAGGTTTTGGTTTATGCAGCTGTGAAGCCAGGACAGGTAGTTCTTTGCAGGCAGTGTTGAAGGTGTTTAATGACATTCCTCTGATGTGAGATTAGAGCCTAAAATGGGGCAGGCTTGTTCCCATACATGATTTATCTCCTCGGCTCATAAGGAGCAAAGAAAAAGGAGAAGCATTTCTATACTGTATCTGAGAGACATAGCAGGCAGAAGATAAGTAGCCATGCTGCTACCAGGCACCATTTCACCTTTGAAATTTAAATTTATTTTGGATTTTTATTTTTCTATGGAAGATAGACACGCACAGACATAAGCTGAGGTAGCTTGCATTCTCTCCAATGTATTGCAAATATATTGAAATAAAGCTAAAATACATTTTTAATATTTCAGTTGTACATGAGGTACTGTCATTTTATATTTGAGCATTTTATATCAAATGTATTTATGGTTTTGTGTATATTTATACTATATAAAAATATACTGCTAAATAAAGAGAAAGAATCGGAAAACATCGATTCATCTATTCATTGCACATTTAACACTAGTCACAGTTATCCCTCACATAACATTAGTTATCGTTATCAAGTCTCCTTACCACTAATCACACTGTTTGTAACTTGCACTCCAACTTGAAAGACACTAAAACACTAGATTTTTGTTTGTCTGTTCGACCTCTCTTTGCTTCAGTTTTTTTTTTGGTTCTGGGGCAATGTGCGCTTAAATTAAACCACCAAGCTACCTGATTCAGGGTGGGGCTTAGCATTTGGGATCATGACGTGACAACGTCATGATTATAATGAGATTAGCTGGGTTCATCTCATATTGGGGATTAGGAGCAGGGGGCGACATGAGAGATTGCATTCATTTTATTGTTAAAATGATGTCATTCCAGTCTCTTCTTGCTGACACTAATATCTTTTCTATCTTTTTTTTTCTGTTTGTTTTGTTTTTGTTTCTAACCACCTAGCCGCCACCGGCAACTAACACATGACCTTCTGACCTCTGAACTCTTCACCCAATGACGAGCCGCCCCAAGCCTGCCTGCTGATCAGTTAACTGGTAATTGCCTTTTGCTAGCCTCTCGGACGCAAGTGAGAGAGAGAGAGGCACCTGCCCGTACAGTTACCCTAACACGTTCTGACAAAAAATAGAAACCAACGCAGAATCTTCACAGAAAACACAACAAAAACCCAACAAAAGTTGTGTATTATTCATTTTTTCCCTCTGTTCATTGAGTTCAATTCCCATTCTTTCTCTTTCTTTTTCTTCATGAATCATATACTGGGTGGATGTGTTTGTGGTATTACTCATGAATCTGCACTGAATTATATAGCAATAAAGACCCCCACCCACCCTCCTTTAATTACTCTGATTTGGTGACCTCACTTGTATGAGTCAAGTTCAATATCTATTTGACGCAAACCATTTGGTTTCAGAGTAATGACATAATCCCGCTCAAACGCCCCCGACTCCCAACCCCACCCCACCCAAAATATATATTTACTTAAGAGCACCTACCTGCTCCCACCCTTGTTCCAACACCCACCTACTGGGAGAGAAAAAGAAACAGAAGGAAAGAGAACGTACACTCACATTAACTTGTTTAATTTCTGTCATTTTTCACATGTAGTTCAGTTGTTGAGCTCTAAAATGTAATTATGAGCTGACACATTCTGGGTGTGCCCCTCTAAACAGCTTTCTGTCTGTTTTTAAAAAAGCATGGCTGAAATGATTGCAAAAAGGAGCTTTTTATGATTTATGTGTTTTTTCTTCTGTCTTTTTTTTTAATGCTTTTCTTTTGAGTCATTTTCTCCACTTGATTTTGGTTTTTCTGTTGTTCATGTTTGACTAATTAGCTTTGCTTAAATAGACTAGCCCAAATACAGCAGGTGGTTAACTCTGGAAAACAAAACGCAATCTAATGTTTAAAGCAGGCTGCAGAATCTAAGAAATTATGAAGGGCAAGATGGGAAGCTCACTATTTGGGCTGATGGGTTTTGTTTGTGTGTGTGTGTGTGTGTTGTTTTTTTAATTAATACTACAATGAAAGTAGGGTGTGCTGAGGCTTCGGGGACATTGGAGCAGTGCTTATTAGCTACTGGCCATTGCTACACCCCCATCCACACTACATCCACTATACAGTGCCTGATGTATTTAGAAAAATATCTCAATGAGTTAGCTGAGCTGTGATCACAAAGACAAAAAAAAGTATTAAGTGTGCATATTTAGCCAAAGGGTTTTCCAGTGAATTATATCTGCAATTATGCATCTGTCTCACTGAGGGCTCTCTTTGTGATTTTAGAGTTTGGAAGGGTGTGAATTTTTGGTGCCTGCCTTCAGCTGGAACAGACAGCCAGTCAGTTAAATGACTTTTTTTTTGACCCATTACCGCTCTATATTTACTGAGGTGAACACAGGCAATTAACACTAGATCAACATGTTACTCAATTACAGTACATTGCTAGGGGGAAGGGCACTTTGAAGTTGTGTACATAAATGCTTTTGCCATGATACCCGGCTTCCAAATTAAGTTGTTTCATCGGCCACATTGCCAAACAAGTGTTTGTTTCTTCATTTTTCATTTTTTCATCTCAACATCTGGCCAATTTTTTAAATGTGTTTTTATTTTTAACCCAATATTTTACATGGAGGTCGGCATAATCTGAGCCTTCCTGTATATTAGATTATTATTTTTTGTTTATTTTGATTCTTGTACTGATGAAACTTCTTTTTAAACACATGCCAAACCATCCAAAAAGCGCATCCACAATGTGTCACACCTCCCTGTGATCGTAGTCTAGTTTCTGAGCCCACAATCTTCTGTTCAACTCTCTCAAGAAAAAATAGGATGTGAAAGCCATGCCTGCCTGTTCAAATTGCTTTATACATACGTCTTATATATATATATAAATATATATATAAATATATAAAAATGTAGATATCTGTCATTGCATATACAAATACAGAAGAGAACAAAAAATAGATAATTTTACAGGGTGCTGGAGATGAGAAAAAAAATTGAAAAATCTATTTTTGGCAATTTTAGCTTTTGATACTTTACTTGCAGTTACAAAATCTGAAAAAAACTAAATAAAAAAAAGTTTAAAACAGTATAGGGGGGAAAACAGAAAAAACCGAGTGGGTGAGGAAAAAAGTGCTGTTACCTTCGAATATGATTGGAAAGGAAGATGAAGACCAAAACAGTCATAACCCTTGGAAAGTTAGTGAGGATCAGATCGAGACGGACGCCTAGCGAGTTTAAAAGGATCAAATCAAAGTGCCTTATTAACAGTGGTTTCTGTTTTCTAGTATTCCAGTTGTGTTCAATAATATCCAGCACCCACCAAGATGGCGCAGAGAGGAATGGCTAGCGTTACAAGCTCTGAATAGTTGAGCAGGGTAGCTCCCACCATATCGTGGTGTTACCGAAGTTATTCTATGCAAAAAGAATAGCAGTCGTTTTGACCAGCTAAAAATATGTGCCATGGTTTTGTCTTCCTGAAATGATTTTTTTTTTTCTTTTCCTTTACTTGCTGGCCCTTTACTCTGCTGTATGAGCAGGTTTTGTTCTCTTTTTATTTAGATTTTAATTATCACATGAAATATTGTCTTGATTTTTTGGTGACTGTGACTAACTTCCTAGAACAAATTTAACTGCCAATAGCAAACCCAGTAGTCTGCCAGAACATGTTTTGATTATGAGCTGAGAAAAATACATACAGTGCATCCGGAAAGTATTCATACCGCTTCACTTTTTCCACATTTTGTTATGTTACAGTCTTATTCCAAAATGGATTCAATTCATTTTTTTCCTCAAAATTCTACACACAATACTACATAATGACAATGTGAAAAATGTTTTTTTTTAGAATATTTAGCAAATTTATTAAAAATAAAACACTAAAATATTGCATCTACATAAGTATTCACAACCTTTACTCAATACTTTGTTGAAGCACCCTTGGCAGCGATTACAGCCTCCAGTCTTCTTAGATATGATGCTAGAAGCTTGGCAGACCTGGATTTGGGGAGTTTCTCCAATTCTTCTTTGTGCATCCTCTCAAGTTCAATGAGGTTGGATGGGGAGCGTTGGTGCACAGCTATTTTCAGGTCTTTCCAGAGATGTTCAAGTCTGGGCTCTGGCTGAGCCACTCAAGGACATTCAGAGACTTGTCCTGAAGCCACTCCTTTGTCATCTTGGCTGTGTGCTTAGTGTCGTCGTCCTGTTGGAAGGTGAACCTTGGGCCCAGTCGGAGGTCCAGAGCGCTCTGGAGCAGATTTTTGTCAAGATTCTCTCTGTACTTTGCCGCATTCTTCTTTTCCTCGATCCTGACTAGTCTCCCAGTTCCTGCCACTGAAAAACATCCCCACAGCATGATGCTGCCACCCACTGTAGGGATGGTATTGGCCAGGTGATGAGCCGGTGCCTGGTTTCCTCCAGACATGACGCTTGGCATTCAGGCCAAAGAGTTCCATCAGACCAGAGAATTTTGTTTCTCATGGTCTGAGAGTCCTTTAGGTACCTACTGGCAAACTCCATGCAAACTGTCATGTGCTTTGTACTGAAGAGTGGCTTCCATCTGGCCACTCTACCATAAAGGCCTGATTGGTGGAGTGCTGCAGAGATGGTTGTCCTTCTGGAAGGTTCTCCCATCTCCACAGAGGAATGCTGGAGCTCTGTCAGAGTGACCATCGGGTTCTTGGTCACCTCCCTGACCAAGGCCCTTCTCCCCCAGTTGCTCATTTTGGCCGGGTGGCCAGCTCTGGGAAGAGTCCTGGTGGCTCCAAACTTCTCCCATTTACGAATGATGGAGACCACTGTGCTCTCTGGGACCTTCAATGCTGCAGAAATGTTTCTGTACCCTCCCCAGATCTGTGCCTCAATACAATGTCTGGGAGGTCTACAGACTATTCCTTTGACTTCATGGCTTGGTTTGTGCTCTGACATGTACTGTCAACTGTGGAACCTTATATATTATATAAATCAAGTCCAATCAATTGAATTTACCACAGGTGGACTCCAGTCAAGTTGTAGAAACATGTCAAGGATGATCAGTAGAAACAGGATGCACCTGTGCTCAATTTTGTGTTTCAAAATAAAGGGTGTGAATACTTATGTACATGTGATATTTGAGTGTTTTATTTTTTTTTTTAATTTGTAAAATTTTCTAAAAAACATTTTCCACATTGTCATTATGTAGTATTGTGTGTAGAATTTTGAGGAACAAAATGAATTTAATCCATTTTGGAATAAGGCTGTAACATAACAAAATGTGGAAAAAGTGAAGCGTTATGAATACTTTACGGATGCACTGTACATATACCCACACCTAAACGTTTTGCACATTGTCCAGTTTGTGACATTAGTTTGAAGGCCAAGTTTATTCCCAATAGAAAACAAAGCAAGATAATCAATTTAAAGTCTGTCAAACAATGATCAAAGAATAAATTACACCTGAAGTCTTACTCACATAAATACATCAGATTGCCATTAAATATATGTCAAGGAGGGAACTTGTCCCACTAGAATAATCCCACAAGCCCAACCAGATCTATGTATTTGGAATGTTGCTGTCATCCTAATGACCTAATGCAGTGATGATTCTCAAAGAAAATAAACAAAACTCCATTATAAGTCTTCTCCAAACCAAAGCAAGGTGTATGCTGACAAGTGGGGTCAGAAAATAAAAACTATGCCCATATTTCAAAATAATAATTATTTTTTTGTTATATTTGAAAAAAAAAAACATTTTGAAACTCTGTTCTGCTTGGGTTAGGATATCTTGCAATAGTTTTGTTTTTGTGGTGCAACTTGTCATACCATCTCAGTTAGTGATGAAGGGTATTTTTTTCCTTTCAAGTATTCTATGGGTTTTGTTTTGTATTATTGTGACGTGCAACCAAATATGGTTCATAAAATATCACTAGTCCAATATGTCCAGTATGGAAATGGTTTTGTTTCTGACATAATGAGAAATACCAGTAAAAAAAAATCAGGCTTTTATCTTTAATAGTTTCTTATTGTCATCCAAACATAGCGTCAGATTTTAATGCGTGAAAAAATGTTTTAAAAGTGGGTCTGCAAAATGTTATTTTGGAAAGTATTTCATATATCAAGCTAAATAATTTACAAGTGTGTTTAGAAATATCCTAATTGTATGCTATAAAAATTTCAGGCAAATCAGAGATAGTTGAGGAGAAATAGTTTTAAACAATGGGCGATTAGAGTTGGAAGAGCCCTAAACAAACAGAAATGAGGGCAGCAGTTCAGAGGTCTAGAACCAGGTACGCACAAAACTGCATTGACTGTTAAGATTATCAAGCATTTTAGCAGAACTCTTTTTATAAAGTCTGTCGGAAAATTTCTGAAAAGAATGTTTTTTGAGTTTAACTCAGGAGAAACAGGCAAGTGGTGTTTAGTAGAGCTGAAAGTCATAACAAATGGCTTGCGCTATTGAAAAGTGCTACTATGAGGCTGCAGTGCATTTCTACTAGTTTACCTTGACCCAGTTTTTCTATATTAAATGTGTTATTTTATTCCTCCCGCTCCAAATACCCAGCATCATCCACTGAACACAAGAAAAGAGCAGTTCATATTGTAATGATGTTTTCTCATATTTGTCTAATTGTGAGTGTATTCTCACGGGGAATGAACATAAGGACACAAACACACACACAAACACACACACAAATAGTTGTACATGACAATGCAGCATTGAGAAGGTTCTCATTACTGTTTGGCTCGACAGGCTGCAAGTTGTTAACATATCGCAATCCAGTAAATGTCTTTCTCTAACCTCCCCACTCCATCTTCCTCCCACCTACCTCATCCTCCCACATCCTCCTCTCTCCATGGCTGCAATAGTTACCATGGAAACAGAAAGGGTTTGGAGAGCTGCTGCCATGTGGATGCCAGTATGGGGGTGGGTGGCATCCTGGGACTTCCAGACCCTCTTCCCTCTCTGTCCAGAGAGGAAATATCAGTTAATGACATCCAAAAAGCAGCGACCTCCCAGCCAGCCAGTTTTCTAGAACAGGGAGAATGCATGTAACTTGACTTTACCAAGAAATTCTGACACACTCTCTTCAGAGAAATTAAACTCTGCTGTTTTTTCCACCAATGTTGTCCCTATAAATGTGGTTTAAAAAGAACACTAAAGAGAAAAAACTATTTGTAACAACAATTGTAGAGGCAGAACTGTTAAAAGACAACCCTAACAAGTCGAAGTCATTTCTGAAATGCCAAGCTGTGTTGACTCATGGTACTTACTGTAAAGATCTTTTCTCAACAGTTCATCAGTTCATCACTTATCAGACAGGTTCTTACCAACACAGACAATTAGTAGTTAAGTGCTTAAAGTTAGCGGTGCGTGTCATGGCCTGTGTTGTGCATGGTTGCACACATCCATGTTGACCTTACAACTGAGGGAAAAGCTCATCACTCCCATTACATTCAATAGAACAATGTTAATGTTCAACACAAAGGAACATTTGTCCATCTATGGAAATGTTTCAGAATCAAAGTATACGTGTCTCCATCCAATGTCAAAATAAAATGGCACTGAATCATAAATGAGATCATCTATTGCTTTGTCAACTTGTGACTGCTTGTCACATCAAGTGTGTGCACACATATAATAGTATTCCAAGATTCTTAGTATTACTAAAGTAGCATCCTGTTGTAAAAAAATAATGGTGTTGATGTAATGAGGGTCAAAATTACTAAATGATTTGGTGCCCTGATTACCAAAACACAGCTGCTAGCTTAGTGCTAACACTCTGGAGGATTCAGCCTGACTGACTGATGTAGACATCATCAGTTCCTGCTCGGGGGAGTGTGGTCTGCAATGTTGTTAAGGTGAGTGGCACATATCCAAGTAACCCCCACACATAAGACAGAATCCAAGGCAATTAGTGGCTGATCGGTGTATGCTGGCTAAACAATAGACTATAGTGAATGAATAAGTCATGGAAAAGTGTACAATAAGTATTGTCATATTGCTTTGAAAAATGCAACACCTGAAAATTCACCCAAATAAAATATCTAATTAATTATATGGTAACAAGCCCTATACTGCAAGAAATGTCACTTAAGAAATGTTTTCTACCTCTACCACATCAAAATACTGTGAAGACTGACAACGAATCTTCTCCACACTGTCTTTTGCAATGCTGTGTTTAATTCAAGTCAAATCAATTTCATTAATTGATTACGAATTCAACATACACCGATCAGCCCCAACATTGTGACCACTGACAGGTGAAGTGAATACCATTGATCATATTGGTACTATGTGGTGTTCTGATGGAAAACCTAGGATTTTAACATCCATGTTGATGAGACTTAGACACCCAGATAAACATAGTCCCAGAACAAACACACTCCCTCATGCAAATGGAAATCCCAAATATCACTGGCCTACCCCCACAGGAAAATACACCCCACCACATGGCAACAACATCAACCAATCAGGAACATCTGGAGGAAAATGACAATGACCCAAGATGTTGGTTTGACCTCCAAACTTCCTAGACCCCATTCTGATCAAGCATCAACAGGATGCAGTGGAACAAGTTTGATTGACAGAGGCCCCACTGCACAAGCCAGAGTACCCAAAGGATCCACTGCCCTGGTCCTGGTGCCAGACCCCATAGGACACCCTGAGAGGTCCTCTGGTCCATGCCCAATGGTTCAGAGCATTTTGGACCACATAAG
>OMNN01024141.1:0-12347 GCA_900302755.1 Chromis chromis
TCAAACGTTCACTACTTTGTAGTAAAGATGCAAATTCAACATGATCTCCCTCGTGTGAAGCCAAACCTACTTACACTCTGCATCTGCATATTATTAATGCAGACTTTATACTGACCATGATAGCACACTCAGACTGAAGGTAATTTTTGCCTCATGTTATTCATGCAAATTAAACCACAAAGGTTTTTTCTGCAGTCTGTATTTACTGTATGCTTTTCTATTTAACTGTGCAGACATTAGCTGTCGATAGCAAGCCATGTATGCAGCATTTATGGGTTTGGAAGATGTTTTTGTGTGTGATTGGGTGGCAGCTCTGGCTCTGGCTGATCTCTGGACTTCCTGCTTTGCAGAAATTAATATAAATCAAAGGCTGCTTGACACAGAGTACAGAATACATACAACAATCTAACAGCATGCCGTGTAAAACAGTTAGTTGTGATGTACAGCGTGTGGGATTTGCAGTAAACTGGACACAGTTTTAGTTGTTCTTCTTACATTTACTCCCGGATGGTTTCTCTGCTGTTTCTAAAACAAATGATTAGAACAGCGCATTTGAGATCACTGTTTTCTAAGTGCAAACAAAAGACAAGAAATAAAAACTAAGGACATGTGTACATATGTAAATGAGAGAGCTCCTTTACACACTGTGTGATTTCTATATGTTTGTGTGTCTCGGTGCGCACAGAAAAAAACACAAAGCAGCAAAGTCCTCTGTTGTTGCTGCTCTGTCCTCGCTCTCAGTCTATTATCTATCCATCAGTGTCAAATACACGGGTTTGTGTGATGTGCATGAAAACAAAGCCGGAAGGTAACAATGTGTTTGAAGGCTGTGTCTCATTATAATACCTGCTCTCATGTCAAACACGCACAAACATACAGAAGTGATTTCTACTATCCTGCTTCCTCCAATCCGTCCACATCCAGGCACCTAAAAGCTGTATATTTTCACACTGATGGCATTCTGGATCCTCTTCTTCTTCTCCTCTGTCTATCCAGGAATGCCTGCTGATATTTCTCTGATGTCTAATGCCGTCTGAATGAACACACGAACCTGAAAACACACACACACGCGCACACAAAATGCGTTGTTGAACTGACACTTCAAACAAAGCTTTTGTCTGCTGCCTGACAGCTATTCCTCTCTCCTTCCCCCTCTCCTCCTCTTCCTCCTCCTCTCATTATCCCCCTCACTTCTCCCTGTCATTCCAAAACACTCCTTCTACCCCCTCATCCCCTCACCGGCTCCCACACAAACACACACCGCAAACGCATTCAAGGTTTATTCCTAATTGAGCTGGTTAAATGCAGGTTAAATAAAACACAAAGAGGGAAATATGAAGGGTTTTCATAACGCCACTTGAGCTGAAGGTGTAATTATGAGCGGCGTTTCTACAAGCTATAGATTAACGGGACGATTTATTTTAAAGCAAATTGTCGTAATGACTTCATTATTGGCAGAGGTGTCGCTAATAAAAGCGTGGGGTTCATCTTTGAAGTAAAATAAAAACAGATTCTCCCATCGGTTTTGCCATCGCGTTCGGCAATTCTGTGAACACGAACAAAGCTCCATTGTGCTCAGTGACAGGGGGATTTTACACTTTGTGGAACAAAAACTCCGGCACTCACTTCTGGTGTAATTCACAAGACAAAGCTGAACATATCTCAGAGTTCCAGTGTCGGGTTTAACCAGTGTTGACGAGGTGATGAGAGTATAGTGAGTACAGTGTGTCAACAACCCAGTCTACACAACATTACATTCCTGTACAACTCAACTGCATTTTCAATTATGTTTTAAAGGAAACATATTTTTTTGCCGGATTGCATAAGTTTGTAACGTATCACAAATACGTTTTTAATCAACTTATATTTGCCATGTATTAATGCACCTGTCACTCCTTTTATCTATCTATCTATATATCCCAGTTGGGGTCAGATCACAGGGTCAGCCACGGCACGGCGCCCCTGGAGCACAAGGGTTAAGGGCCTTGCTCAAGGGCCCAACAGTGGCCGCAGTGGGGGTTTGATCCTCTGACCTTCCGATCAGTAGCCCAGGGACTTAACCGTTGCGCCACCACCGTCCCTAAATATATATATATGGTGAAAGGATCGCATTTGAACCCAAACCATGATATTTCCCCCATCCCTAACCAAGTCATTTTGGTGCCTAAACTTAAGCAAGCTTCTAACATGTACAAATGTCTAACAAAGTGGTTATTTGGGTAAATCTAACCATGTAGTTTTTGGGCCTAAACCAAACCAGGAAGTAGGTGAAAACCGAAAGTAAACAGCAACGAAACATAATCTGCAGACTGATGATCACTCGCCCATCACGGGATGCAAACTCTGGTCTTCTGGGTGAAAGTCTGGTCACCATCCACCCCTCCTGCCATGTAACTCCAACTTTATTTTTTTCCAACTGACTGCCTTTCCTAAAAAAAATACCTTCAAAACACATTTGATAATGCAGTTTAGTTGTATGGGAACCTAATATTGTGGAGACTGGGTTGAGTGTGTAGAATTTAAGGGTAACTATTATGTTTTCATCAGTGTTTAATCACCTGTAACTAGGAATTACTGTGTTTTGGTTAGCTTTGAATTATCCAGTCATATCTACAGAAGGAGCCACAGAGTTTCTATTCACAGTTCAGATTATATCAGGGCTTTTGATTTACAGATAGGGGTTATTTTTTAGATCAGCAAAAAAAAAAAAAGATTTAAAAAGGAAGAATGGGACACTCCATCCTGACAGCACATGTTGCTCATAAATAACTAATCTCCATTAAAAATAAGAAGTGAATTTTGACTCACTTTCCATGTGTTTATACATTTTAGCAAACTACCAAAAGTTAGAAAAGCCATGAACATCTGTAAATCCTATGTTTGACTGAAAATACAAGCAACTCTACAAACGTCTAATAAATAACCACAACAGCGAGCAGCCAGATGCTGTCACTTACAGATAAACTTCCTAGCAGATTTCTTCCTGCACCATCCTTGCTTGGTTTGTGTGTGTATTTTGCAGAAACAAACTCAAAGTCTGTGAATCTGTGAATGTGGAGACTGTGGGATTGGGTCTTTGTCCATCTGTTTGTTTGTCTGTAAGCATGGTTTACACAAAAACTACCAGAAATCTGGTGGACAGGTGGAGCATGGCCAATTAAATTCTGGTGCAGATCTGGATCTTTAAAGTTTCTTTATTTTTGTTGAGATACTGCATTGGCCTTGGTTGAGAACTGTGCTCTCCAAGTGATATTAAAGTTACTTTAAAAAGTAACTATGGCAGTAAAGTTGTATTTTACACAATTATGGCTCCTGGTTGACTTCCTTTGGGGGTTTTCTGGGCACGTCCAACTGGGAGGAGACCTGGGGCAGACCTAGAACTTGCTGGAGGGATTACATATCTCATTTGGCCTGGGAATGCCTTTTTATCCTTTAGGAGGAACTGAAAAGTATTTCTGGGGAGACAGACATCTGGAATACCCTGCTTAGCCTGCTGCCACCATGACCCAATGCAGGAAAGGATGGGACCTTGCAATTAATTCACGGTGTATATGCTTGCCGAACTTTGAGTGGGATTCAGTACGGATCTTCTATAGCAAAATCCTTATAGGCAAGTCTCGCCACTCAGCAGGCATCTTGGTTTTCCTCCTGGGCATTTTTTTGGGGGGCTAACAAGTCCAGGTCTGAATGAAAGGTCAGTATCTGAATGATTTTTCAAAAATCCCAAAATAGAGTTTAAAGAGGGTTTGTTTGTTTTTTACTGTGAAAACCATAGGGTTTCTGGGATCCTCACAGGATCTGAAGTGGACACCCAACATAGACACAGTACAGAAAGGCCCAGCAGCAGATGTACTTGCTGTGCCAGCTCAGGAAGTTTAACCTGCCACAGAAGCTGCTGGTCCATTCTACACTGCGATAATTCAGTCAGTTCTCTGCAGTTCAGTTACTGTCTGGTTAGGATCGGTCACCAAAAAGGACAGTGTTGGCCAAGTCTCCACATATTTGACCAATAAAGCTGATTGTCAAGTTATACTTCTACTACGCATGGGCACAGTTTCCCAACACAACACTTGCATTAATGCGACAACACAGTTGGCTGGATGTTTCCTGGTTTGGCTGTTATAAAGCAAATCATTGGCTTTTTCAGGCAAGAAGGAATATGTGCGATACAATCAGTGTCTTTGCGGTCATGGAATTCTCTAAGTGGATTCTCTAAATGGCAAGTCACTATTACTCCACCAGAACAAACCAAATCCTGGCACCGCTGGCTATATGTTTAGAAAGAGAGGCATGTAGAGAGGTATTCAGCTGGTAGATGCCACTAAATTGTACATACTAGTCCTTTCACTGACTGGAAATCATTTCTGTTAAAGACTCATGGTGTCAAGAGATTGATCAGTCATAGTAAATGGTTTTGAATTTAAATATAAGTTAAATCAACAATACCACAAGTACCACATAAGAGCATGGTTGGGGTGGTGGAATGAGTTTCAGCAAGCTGCTAAGAATTGGTGAAGGAGTGTCAAGTACAAAGGCAGCCTATTAGTCTCATTGGAAGGTAGTATTCAGCTGCTAGACACACAGTTGTTAATGAGCCAATGATGATGACACATGAATGAAGCAGCTGATGCCAATCAGCCGATACAAGTGCAACCTCAGTGTTCTGCTGAGCTAACTGTATGCTACACCATGTTTTCATTTATTTACATTGTCAGTAAATCTCTGTTGTACATGAGCAGGAAGATTGCCTGTCATGCATGACCCTCATGTAAATGAGCAGAGCTGCTTTGTGCTGTCGGCCAACGCAGTATTGTAGGTATTCTGCTTCAAATATATCCAATAATGCACAAACTACACTCTATATCTGACAAAGCATGATTTTGAATGCAAAACTATGAATAAATGATGCATCTGCTTCAGTTTAAACAAATGCATTTCATCTCATGAGGAATGATATAATCCAAACTATAACTGTAAAATGCCACAGCAACATCTGACGGTAGCAAAAAGCGCAAATGACCAGAACTGTACAGAAAGCCTTCCTGAGAATGTTATGATGACTTCAAATGAGTTAGAATATATAACGGTTGCCTTGAACTGCTCTGACAGTTATTCCCATAAGACACAAATGCAGCATGAGTCCGCAAAGTCAGGCTCCAGTTGATTTTCAATGAAGCAGCTCCAGAAACTCTCTTGATGACATACGCAGACCGGAGCCTTTCTTCCCACTGACGACAGAACACAGAAACGTCAGCTCATGTTCGGTTCAAACCACTGACCAGTTTCAACATCTGGCTGCTGTGCGGTGTGTTGGAAACAGTGTTGGGTTTTCACTGGCCTTAAATGTAAGGGTTCCAGGTTATATAATGTGAATAAATATAATAAATAAACCCAAACACTGTAGTTAAAGCACGGTTCCATACACATTTGTGCCATATGAACATATAAATTGTGGTGTAATAGGGAATCTGTCAGCTTCAGTTTCTATCTAATGTGCTCTAGTGCAGCTGCAATAGTTCCTTTTTTGTGTCATGACCCCTGTGATACAATTTTTTCATCAAGGAATTTGCATTTCCACCGGGCAGTTGCGGGTTTAGTGCCCTGCTAAAAGGCACTATGGTAAATTGCTGAGGAAGTCAGAGAGTGATACAGAAAATCTGTGCAGTGAAAGTAAATGAGAGGGTGATGAGGCTCCGTTAGAGACACTGGACTGTGTGTGTGTGCATTTAGTTATCAGGGGAGCACAGCATAGCTCTGCTGAGATTAAATTCCCAGAGCTTACTCTGACTATCAGCATTACTTCAGGACACACACACAGAAAGAAAAGCAGAGTGGTAGGAAAGAAAGCTGCCGTCGCTACATTTTCATTCACAGAAAATATCAACATCGACAGTTTGCACACTGCTGATATCACCACCGCTATTAATCCCCGCCAATCCAATCCATCTGTGTGTCCATCATCTATCTGTCTTTCATTTCTTTTTTTTTTCCTTCTTCATTTCATTCTTTGAAATATTTTACTGTTATCTATGACCAGTGCAGACAATATTTACAACAGGACGCTGTCACCTTTGTGATTCAATCAAAAACTGAAAGATGGAGATCTAAATATTTATAGTTCAAAGATGAACTGAAATTAAGATTTTCCATGCTTTCATTTAAGGAAATACAAACCAAGGTGATACTATATATTTATCTAAAATGGATAAAACAGCTCGTTGACATATTTGTGGAAACAAAGCAGCCAAAGCTAATATTCAAGAGTCAACATTTTAAGTTAGTGAACGTAGGCCATCAACGTTGATAGCATATCTTAGTGTGTGTGATTTCTACTAATATGTTCAAACGACATCGGTTTTGTAACTTTTTTGTTTATCTTATGCGCAGTGGAAGCTAGTAAGCAATGCTAAGTAGCTTGGAAATAATGCTTACTAGCTTCCACTTGGAAAAATGTAATCATCTGTTCCTTGTCCCATTATTAACATTTCCTGAAAATTTCATCAAAATCCGTTCATGACTTTTCAAGTTATCTTGCTAACTCACAAGCAAACAAACAGACAAACAAACAAACAAACAAACAAACAAACAAACGGACAAACAGAAAACATAACCACATAACCGCTTCGCTTGGCAGAGGTAACTAGGCTTGTTTCCATTAACTGCTTTGGCGTGAATAAAGTAGGCTGTGTAGTGTCATCAGAAGGTGGCGCTATTGGCTACGTTTCATGTGGCTGTAGTAAACAGAGTAGAAGAAACAGTGTCGAATTGGTAAAGTTCTAAATATTATTTCATATCAGTTGATATTTCACATTTCATGCTGTTCAGTGACAAAAACAATGAAAGAAGACAGCTAAATGTTCACTATGTCAGAACTTATTCAGAAAAAGTCCAAAACCACCTCAAGCGAGCGTGTTTGAGATGTTATAGGCATTTTTTCAAATTTTGCTGTTTCCATTAACTTTTTTGAACGGGATACTTAAAATACTGCTGCATCTCTCGCTTGGCACTTCGATCTTGCTCAGGGTGTTCATCGTCGGAGTCCAACAGCATTAGCATGGATATCTCCTGCTGTTTTTTTTTGTTTTTTTTTGGCGGTGGCACAGCAGCAGTGTCCTCGCCATGCCTTTCTGTCGGCTCCTTTTTCGGATCTCAAAATTATTATCCGGATACCACCACAACGACCGAATATTCGGATATTCAGATATTTGTGTCCAGCCCCAGGTAAAATGTCTACATAATTGAGATTTTTCTGACAAAAAGTGCAATTTGATTTGCGATATAATTTTTAAAGTCAGGTTTCAGTTTAATATTCACTGTGTAATCGATTTAAAACATGCAATGGAGCATTATCCTGCGAGATACCATAAAAACCCTGACTGTCACACAAAGAGGATGGCATGAATTTGTAAAACCATTTACATGACATTTTAAAATTTAGGTCAGATGTGCTGCATAATCCCAAACTGCAGCATTTGCAATTTGCCGATTGCATAGTTTCAAATTGTAATTTTAATTTGGAATCCCCTATCTGTTGCTAACGCGGTACCCCAAAGCTCAAACTCACATTTCCTCCTTTCCATTATTCATGTTTTAAAAAGATGCACACAAGTTAGAACGAACATAGAAATGTACATATATAGCATTTTATTCGCCTTAACACAACTCTGACTTTGTATTAACGGTTTCGCACACCTCCAGAGTGACCTTGTGCAGCAATTCTCTTTCTTACAAGTTTCCTCCTGACCTGGCTGGCCAAAGCGCTGCAGTTCAAAAACCTGCAAATCAAAAAATAAGCCCAGTTCAGTGACAAAACTCTCACCTGCGTGTGACAGGTATAGTGCCATTACCTGCTCCTGCTGCATGCTGGGAAATAAACCCTGGATGTGTTAATTACCTCGTCTGACCTGATTCCCTCCGTGTGAATGTCTAGCATGCGACAGATGGAGACAGTGATCTGTCACATGGGGCTGCAGCGTTGTGTATATACGTGTGTGTGCATGTTGTATACATGTGTGTGTTTGTCGTGCTGACAGCTCTGTCAGTTATCTTCCTGCACTGACAGACAATGCACATGTCAGCCGGCAGTCCCAGCGCACCCAATGATCACGTCTATGTACGTCACCTACATGCACATACACACAAACACCTCACCTGTCAATCACTTTGCCTGGAATTCCCACTGCTCCTCCTCACTTTACGCTCCTCCCTTCTTCGTATTTTACCTTCCTCTCCCTCATCCCTCCACTCTGTCTTTCATCATTCTGTTATTTTTCTTTCCTTTTAAAGAAACTGTCTGTTGCCCTGAAACTGGGTCTTTTTTCCTCCCTTGGGTCTCTGATTTTTTTTTTTTTTTTTCTTGCCTCTCCGCTCTTTCTCCCTCCCACTCACATCTAGCTGATAGATTAAATGTTGAAGGCAAGGTCTGGTGGAGAAAAAGTCTCTTTTAATTGTGTTGATCGCTAATTAGCCAGCCTGTCTCATCTCTCAGCTGCGGATGTGGTTAAAGCAGGATGGCCTTTCCTGGGTCAGCAGGCCACAGCCTCGTGCATAACATGCAATCGCTCACACGTTACTCTGTGCCGCCGAGATTCGAGTTTGGCTGCCAGCTTGTAGATTTCTCAGTGGAGGCTGGCGACTGAAAAAGTTTAGGAGGGCAGGTTGAATCTGTAACGGTGCAGTAAAAGGGCTTTTTTTTGGGACTAAAAATATACATGGTTATGTAAGTAAAATGTTCCAAAAGCCTGGGGTTCGCCACCCTTTGTGTTCCCCAGAGATCAGACTCCCTCACTTCCAGTCATCGTATCATTGTTTACTGTCAGCTGTGTCATATTTTAAAGGTTTTAATATTTTAAATCACAAGAATCAAGCAGTCATTCTGCCTTTCGGGACAGAAAATAATAGTGAACTACTATCAGGAATGTAGGAATGTTAGGAGACTAAAAGCATGTTTTATTGGGATGTGACAGGACCTAAATGCATCTGTCCTTTCAAGTGGCTCAGTGGACAACATGATATAAACACTGCCTGGATGAGGAGTTCAGGTCCCACCGGGTCCACCTCTGTTAAAAATGAATGCACTCATGAATGAAGCTACCCAGCTAATGGCATATGTTACATCATATTACCCTTACTAAAAATAGAACACTATGAAAAGGCTTTTGAGCTCTGGCTGATAATGTAGTAGAAGCCAACTATTATCCTATCAACTCTAATCCTCGTGCTTTGGTAATTTATGTGTGGTAATACTTGATTGTTTCATTTATTTAATTTCATTACTTATTGGAGGACATTTCGATCTCTGTCACCCCTGATGCCTTTCACAAATATAACACAGGCTGTACAAAGGAATAGTTAAATGTTCTTGGCTCTGGCTCAATGCTTTCAGAGAGAATACTGTCAGAAAGTACAATACAATACTTTCAGAAAGAAATCAAATAATAATTTCTTTCTGAAAGTATTGAGCCGGAGCCAGCTGGTGATAATTAGATTAACTCTGCAAAACGAATGGAAGTAGGGGGAAACATTTAGCTCGAGGTCTGTCTAAAGTTTGAAAATACATCTACAAGCACCTCTAGAGCTCATTTGAAGAAAAAGAAATCTTTATTTTTTACAGTATTGTGAAATGTTGTTTTCGCATTTCCCAGTTGGGGTCAGAGCACAGGGTCAGCCATGGTACGGCGCCCCTGGAGCAGGAAGGGTTAAGGGCCTTGCTCATGGTCCCAACAATGGCCGCATTGACCTTCTGATTAGTAGCCCAGAGACTTAACTGTTGCGCCACCACTGCCCCTAATTGTTTAATCCATATGTAAAAACAACTGGATGTGTTTTTAAATGAATTACATATACATTTAAGCCCCAAATTATTCATACCTATGTCAAATTTTGTTTTATAGTAAATTTTCATGTCGTCAATAGGTTTCTTCTAGATGTTGACTATTTTTACATATTTAAACCATTCTTCTAAAAATGTAAAGAATTATTCATACTTCTTTAAATTGTTGCAAATGTTTGAGGAAGTGCAGCTTCTATTTCATTCTGAATAGTCCTGGTAATTCCTACCATGTTTTAGAGTGTTCTACTACACTATTATGATGCAGTAGTTCTCTATTCAGTTAACCAGTCAATTGCAAGTAATGGCTGCAACCAAAGGGCTTATAGTGAGCTTGCTATTAGCGTCTATCAATGAGAAAGAGCTGCATGGTGTGGCTGCTCACATGATGGAGAAAGACTATAATGTCATATCCAAGTGTTTTCAAGTGCCAGTAGCCACAGTGCTAAGCAGAATCAAAAAGTACAAGGAGTTCCACACTGTGATTTGACAAATTTGGTATATAAAGATTATTTTTTCAGCTTAATTGTATATGCAGCAACTAAAAGTCCAGTTCAGTGATGTGCTGGGTGGATGAGCAAAGTTGTTTGTCATGAAAAAAGGTAGCTACACCCCTTAATCCCCCTTTAAACCACAGATTGTCACGTTTGTCATGAAATAAAATACAAAGTGTTCATAAGACAAGTTGTTGGTAGGTATACATTTAAGTTTAAACAAAGCCAGGCTAGCTGTCTGTTTCCATAATATTCCACCAGCTTTAAACCCCACACAGACTGTGGATCTTGCAGTCTAGTCCCTCTATATCTCAAT
This sequence comes from Chromis chromis, assembly GCA_900302755.1. Taxonomy (NCBI): domain Eukaryota; kingdom Metazoa; phylum Chordata; class Actinopteri; family Pomacentridae; genus Chromis; species Chromis chromis. The sequence goes on from OMNN01024141.1 coordinate 10,640, forward strand.
GATTCATCAAACATTTTGCGGCAAATAGGAAGAGTAACTTCAAATGAGACAATCTTGCTCTACTATTCCTCATGAATTTTCAAGTACATTGACCTTGGCTGATCAGAATACGTGTTCTCCTTATGAATCAAACTGTCTCCTGCATATACTTTGTACAAAGCACACCAAAGTCAAGTCCGAAAGTTCAGATGACATACATTTACGTGTCACTGATAGTATGAGATAAGCATTTTATGGGAGTTTGAAGATCAAACAGCCTGTGCAAATCAAAGTGAAGATTACTGGAATTCATTCAGAAGTCCAGAGTAAAAATAACTACTTAAACCTAGTGAGCTGATTCAAAGAGACAGAAAACATTCCTCATCTTTGAATGTGTCTGTGCAAACACTTATGACACAGTTTATGTATTTAAATGGGACAAGATCATCAGGATATTTGTTTTAAAGGGAGACAGCAGGCCTGTGTTGGAAGTGAGGTAAATAGTAAACTGTTTTGTGTCCAGAGAGTCTGATAAATTTCCCATCTCAAAATAACACCAGTAATCTTAAACAAGAGCTGCATTAAGTTTTGCCAAGCTGGATATTTTTACCTCAAGTTCTTATCCCTGTGTTGAATTCTTCTTTGCAGAAACCATGTCTTCTTGCTGTCACTTCACTGTCACTCATGCCAGGATTTAGCTTTTCTCTCATTTCTCTCTTTCCTCCTTGTTTATGAGGAATTTGAGTCATTTTCAGATTTACCCTGTTATTTTCCCAGCCACCCGACTAATCACACTGCAGGAGAAAAGATTTTCCGCCAATGTTCTTTGCGGATCCAAAAATGACTTGTTAGCAATACTCATTAAAAACCGCTGGGTTTCATCGGTGGCAGCCTCAGTCGTGGATGCTAACGAGCTTTTCTCTCTCTGTGTCTTTGCAGTCATCTGGAGTCAGAGCGCAGCGTCCTGAAGAGGAGGGAGTGGGAGAGGAGGAACCAGGAGGTCCAACAGGATGAGGACCTGTTCTCTACTGGATTCAACCTGTTTGGAGAACCCTACAAAGTAAGAGCACTTTGATAATTCAATAATTAATCGTGTTTAAAAATGATTGCTAACATTCAAAGAGTCGCATTAATGAGAAGATTGTTACCAATGTCTGTGCGCTTCAAATAATGGCATATATCACCATTTTTACTTTTGTGTTTGTGCATAACTAAAAAGGGAGCGTACCTATGTTCCCCGGGTCCTATGTTCCCCACTTTGTATGGGATGTATCGCTTTTCCCCAAAAGGGTCCTATGTTCCCCGCTTTGTATGGGATGTATCGCTTTTCCCCAAAAGGGTCCTATGTTCCCCGCTTTGTATGTGACCGGGGAACATAGGACCCTTTTTAGGAAAAGCGGGGAACATAGGACCCTTTTTCTAAAAAAAGGGACCCTTTTGGGGAAAAGCGGGGAACATAGGACCCTTATTTAGAAAAAGGGTCCTATGTTCCCCACTTTTCCCCAAAAGGGTCCTATGTTCCCCAGTATGTATTGCGACCGGGGAACATAGGATCCTTTTTAGGAAAAACGGGGAACATAGGACCTGGGGAACATAGGACCCTTTTTAGGAAAAACGGGGAACATAGGACCTGGGGAACATAGGATCTAGGGAACATAGGACCCGTGGAACATAGGACCTAGGGAACATAGGACCTGGGGAACATAGGACCCTTTTTAGGAGAAACGGG
>OMNN01024143.1:0-20006 GCA_900302755.1 Chromis chromis
GGTAGCATCTGGGCAGCAGATATGTGTGTAGTCATGTAAAAGAGGTTGCGGTAACAGTGCACGTCTTGGGGGAGGAGAGGAATCAAAAGATGTGTTTTGAAGCCAGTAGCGCTCTGTGACCTGCCTGGTAGAAAAAACACCGTTTGAGTGCATCAACTGCAAATAATCATAATGATGTTGTTTGTGAAGAAAGAAAGGAATTCTACGGAAGGTCAAACGTGAGGGCTCACTTTTTAAGATCATTTAAGATTCTATACACTGTAAAAAAAAAAAAAATTTAAAAACAGAGAGAGAAAAAAAAGAGTATTTTTTAAACTGTAAAACAGTTTACTGTTATCTTACACGTTTTCTTAATTTTGTTAAGTTACAGATGATAACTAGTAAAATCACAGAAAAAATATTATTTTATCAAGACTGTAAACAATATCCACATCAAAAATCTGTTTTTTATTTTTATTTTTTTTACAAATATTAGTTTATTCTTTTACCATGTTTGACTGTAAAGTTACACTATTTTTACTATATTTTTAAATCAGCAAAATATATTATTTTACAGATATTTGCCATTATTTGAATGAAAAAAGATATATATAAAGGTCTCAAAAACATTCATCATGTCTTCTTTGCTGTGTGAAGGTAAAGGGAAACATCCACTCTTTTTTTTTCACTTCTGATGTCTGAACAGAGAACCAAAACAAATCTATATTAAGGATTGAAAGTTATCTTCAAGATTTTCCCTTAAATTAAATTACAGATAATATCCAGTAAAATCACAGGGGAAAAAGTATTCATTTACATGTTAACCGTAATAAATAAATAAAAACAGCCCAAAACTTTAAATAATGTCCACATCCAAAATCTGTATTTTTACAAATATAATTCATTCTTTTACAATGTTTGACTTTATATTTACACTATCCTACTATATTTAAATAAATAAAAAATAATTACTTTACAGATATTTGCCATTATTTGTAGGAAACATTAGGTATATTAATGATTTAAAAATTATTAATAATTTTTTAACTGGATTTTTAAAGATTTTCCCTGTTTTGTTCAATTACAGATAAAATCTAGTAAATCACAGAAAAAAGTATTTAACCGTAAAAAAAGAAAAACTGGTAAAAACTTTTTTTTTACAAACACAAATTAATTTTTGTGCAACATGTGACTGGTGACTGTAAAATCGCTACAAATATGACTATATTTACAGATGTTTGTCATTATTTGAAAGAAAAGTTATGTATTTGAAGAACTAACTAATTTTTAAAATGTTATCTTACAGATTTTCCCTGTTCTGTTAAGATAAAGATAATAACTAGTATAAAAAAAAAAGTATGAAAAGTATTACATGTCAACCATAAGAAAAACCAGGCCACAACTGTTCATAATGTCCACATCAAAAATCTGTATTTTTTCCAAAAACGAATTTGTTCTTGTACAATGTGTGACTGTGCTTTACTATGTTTAAATCCACTAAAACCTCATTATTTTACTGATTTCTGCTGTTATTTTCATAGTTTTTGCGATTTTTAAATAGTATTCCACTGTTTTTTACATAGTTTTTCTGGCATCCTTGCTGCCAGATTTCAATTTTACAGTGTACCAAGATCAAACAGCCAAATAAGCTCTGCAGAGAAAGGGCCAGTCCAGCTCCAGACTAATGACTTCACCTTATCTATGGAAGGTGTCGGAGGAGGTGTGGCAACAGAAGGGCCAGTTATCTTAAGTGACCTTTTAATACCCTCGGCCCTTTCACAATACCTCCACTGGCGGGCGTTCAAAGTGGACACATGGGCCGATACAGAGAGCAGAAGTGTGCCTCAGAAGGAGACAAAAGATGCCACCTGTATGCTAATGCCTGGTGAGGCTTTCAGAGGAAGCAGCGGTGCAGAAGCAGAAGGATGAAGTGTGCCGCTCCTTTAGAGAAAGCCCGGGGCTGTAAAACGGAAGCAGAGGCCAAAAATTGATTTTGGACCCAGGTTCTTTTTTTAAAAAGTAGAAAGGCAAGAAACAAGAAAAAATCTGAAGTGTGCCACTTTATGGGTGAGAGGGTGCTGTAAAATTGATTTTCTCCTTCTTTAAGGCTGCAAAGGAGAGAGACAATAAGAGCAGTGTGGATGAGTAACTACAGGACGGTGCTGAGGGGAGAAGAAAGGGGCAGAGGCAGTAAAATTCATTCCCAATCTATGTGTTAAGTAATGAGAAAGGGAATGGTGGAGTGTGCCACATACAGTGGGCGAGGAGACGGATAGGACCAAAGGCTGTAAAACTCATGTTCCCTTCCGCTCTTTAAGTAATGGCAGAGCCGAAGCTGCTGAGGGCGAGTGTGGTGTCTTTGTCAATAAGCAGAAGGAGGGAAATAGGGCAATAAAATTCATTTCCTCAGCCTTTATTCGCTATTTTCTTTAGAAAGAGAGAGGGTTTGACTAGCGGAGTGTGCCGCGGCAGAGGGACAGCTGTTGATATGGAAAAAAGGAAGCGGGGTCAGAGGCTGTAAAAGTCTCTTCTCTAATTGCCTCAAGCAGAGCAGTAGCATGTGCCTGTTGAATGGAGGGTGGAGTAATTGCTATTAATCAGATTTTTAGAGCGGCTTGCACTTGCAGAAAAGACGTAAACAACTCCTCCTTTTTTGCAGCCCCAGACCACACATGCATACCCCTTTTTTTTTTGCTCATTCACAAACACGAGACTTATGTAAACACGTCGTCGGCGTACACGCGGGCGCGCCATTCGTGTCATTTGGATTTACCGCTATCTCCGTGCTCCTCCAAGACACTGGAGTAGCAGCCCCCCCATCTTTTTCTTCACACTATCTTGTTTCAGCTGGAAAAAGCTCCGAGCCATCTATTTACCACACTGTCTCTCAGTGTGTGCACATCCCCGACCTCTGTGCTGCACATTTTTCACACCACCTATTACTATGCATCAGCTGTGGAGTCCTGAACTGTCTTCAATTATATAAAGCTCTGTCGGTGCACGGCTTCGTTTTTTTTTTTTTTTTTCATTTTCTCACACTAACAGCAAAAACAAGTTGCAAAAAAAAAAAAAGCAATGTCAGAGTTTTAATACTACTTCCCATCTGTCGGCCAAGGAGTCAGCAGCAGCAGCAGCAGTGGCGGTACTGTAGACGTTGAGCGAACGTGCATGCAAAGTATAACCTCTCGTTAGCAGCCGTGTCACTTCCTGTTGGGATCAGGGTGACAGACAGGATGGCACTATTCTGGGCATGCCCACTGCCAACGTCTCCCCTTCTCTTTCCCCCTGCAGGCTCTCCAGGGCCGATCAGTGCCGGAGAAGAGTCTGGGCACTTTGGACAGATCGCTGCTCTTCAGGGGGAAGGCAGAGCGTGTCACTTTCAGTTCAACATGTTTCCGGGGCTAATGAGGCCTACACGGATGGCATTTCTTTGGATTCGACAGCGCCGGGACACGCTGTTCTCGCTTAAATCTGGTGACTGTTCTCTGGGATCAGGTGCATCCAAGGCTCCAGCTTCTTCCAACCACACACACAAAAATATAAAATAAATAAATACATGGCGGCTCTGCAAGCCTTGTCATTACTATTCAGCTTCTTGGAGATGCTCAGCTGGCCCATGTGAAAGGCTTATTGTTTAGAAATCTACGGAGTTCTCATGTGTGATGTGGCGCTTGGGGTTTGCTTACCAAGCGATATGATGATGTAATTGTGTTTTGGTTGTAATTTACTGTGCAGTTGCATTCACACCGAGATGTATGCTCCCAGGCTGTTGTGTTGTTGTATCGACGGTAAACAGAGCCTCTGGGTGGTCTCTCCCCCTCTATTTTCCACTGGACCCAGACTCCCCTGGACACACTGTAAAGTCTGCTGACAGGAGAAGAGCTCTTTCTTTTCTCTTTTCAGCACCAACCTGCGTCGCCGCTCTCCTCTCCTTTCTGTTCCGTCGCTTGTTTGTGGCTGCCGGAGTCTATGGGAACTGCCCTCATACATATTGAAGGGGCTTTTGAGGAATCCACCAGTGTGCGGCTTTTTCATCCTCCTCTCCCCCTATTTACATTCGAGTGTCAATCTCTCCCTCTTTTTTTCCCTCCCTGCATCTGTCTGTATCTCTCCAAGAAGTACTTTTGCATTCCACTATTCAGTTGTTTTTCTCACTCTCTCTCTCTCTCTCTTTCTCTCTTCCACCTGCCCCACTTCGATGCAGGCCTTTCTCACACCACTTAGCTCTAAAATTTCAATATTTTTGGCTTTTGTTTCGCAGATTGAAACTCTTGTTCGCGTCTCTCAAAGCCTTCCAAATCTCGCTCGAAAATTACCCCTTTTACGCATCTTTCAAAGCCTCTTACTCTGATCTCGCAGGTATTTTTCCTCTTCTCTCTCGGCAAATACAGTACTGATGCATTTCTGCTTTTTCTAAATCACACTTCTCCTCACTCCCTATTTATTATTTTTTGCTCCATCGTTCCACTCCTTCCTCCCCGTCTCCCCTGCATCTGTGCGTTACGCCTCATCCGAGCATCTTATTACATCTCCTCTCTCTGTCCTCCTTATTTGTATCCTGCCTATTTCTATCTCCCTCACCCTCTCAGCCAGCTCCCTCTTATTCATTTGGCATCCGTCCCTCCCTCCGCTTCTCCTCTGCACTCACTTTTGCCTCAGATACATTCGCGCAGGCACGTTAAAAATCTCTTTTTCGCCTTCGCATCTCCCCCTCGTTATTAAACTCCCCGTCCCTACATGGAGAATACTTCATGTTTTCTTTTTTTGCTCTGCCTGATTTGAAATGAAGTGGACTGCTTTTTTTTTTTTTGTCCTCCCCAAAAATTGCTCTGCATCCCCCCTGAGAGAGAGAGACAGAGAGAGAGAGAGAGCACTGCATTGTTCATTTTGTTTGTCTGTGTCTCACCTGCAATATTTCAAACAGCACTTACTAGATTTTGACATTCTTAGGGAAATGATGCATTGCGCTCTAAAATTTCAATTTGCCCAAGGGAGGCAGGCATAATTACAGGTCAGCAAAAGTAACATGTTGGCTAATTACCGGCCCAAAGGTCTCTCTGCATCGTTTATTGGCGCTGCCTCGTGGTATATCCCCCTCCCTCCCCTTTTTTTTTTAATTCCTCATGCATCCTTTCCTTTTGCATATTGTCCCTCTTAAGCATATCTTTTTTAAGCTCTTCACTCTCATCTCACACGCCTCCTCACTTTTTTTTACTTTCATTCTTGGTTCTTACACTCTTGTTATCTAACATTGTGTTTGCATTTCTCCTCAATCCTCCTCCTCCTCATCCGCCTCCTTCTCAGCTGCTCTTTGTCTCTCGGTTTGGCTTGTACGGTGGCTACGCAGGCGTACATATTTGTGTGTCTGTGTGCGTGGGCGCGTCTGAGTGTGTGTGTGTGTGCGTTTTCCTGAATGTCTAAGCTGCCAGCGAGGGCCACTCACCGGGATGTTGCCTTAATAGTGAACTCCGGCGTCTCGGCCGACACACTGATCATCGGATAGCTAATCAGCCACTTCTTTGTTTACCTCTGATAATTAACTACAGCTAATTAAGAGCCGGCACATACCAATTCGTCTCTCCGCCGCAACGCTAGGGTTACTCGCTGATTGCCTCGACTTTGCTTTTTAAAATCACTCCACCTAGTCATTAACTTTGCTTTCGATTGCCTCAGGAAAGTTGAAGGAAAATCATTTGTGCCAGCAAGAAAAAGAAAAACAAGATCACGAATGAACTTCTTCACATGCAAACTACTGAGGGAAGGATGGTTATAACTATCTTTGCAGAGTCTCTAGGACCTGCGCAATGCTAATTACAGGAAACACTTCATTGCCATTGTTTGCAAAGAGAAAGAGCTCATAGGTTCAGGAACAACTCCTGCAGAGGAGCCGCATCGACTAACAATGGAGGGAAAAAACCAAAGAGGCCGACGTAGTGGAGCACACAGTGGACCAGGCACCGCTGGGCTGCTCCCTAGTTCACACCAACACAAGTCCACTTATGTAAATAGATGGCGGGGTGTTGTTTGGGGATGTGAACGCGATGACAGTCTGTCATTAAACCCCTCATTTGTATTCACAGCAAAGGAGACCGAGCACTTCTGGTTTAATGGTTATGCTGGAGAGCGTGAAGGAAGAAAGTGGCGACAGTCTCCAGCTGAAGACGGCTTAGGTTGAGGTGCAGCAGCAGATGGTTCGAGAACACATCAAACAAGAGTAGAATCAGGCGGCAGGTAGCAAGAACACAGACTATATCGTCTTTGTTATGCATAGAATCTACAGAAACGAACTCCTCTTTGTTTTGATTTGTCTTTTCAGGATCACGGAAAGTGCATTTGTATGACATCATGTAATTGCTTTGGTTTGAAACACTCAGAAAAAAAACAAATTATGGACAGCGAAGTTCCCATGCCTACATGAAACGGCTCTCCCTATCATTTTCCTATATCTTATTTTCATGCCGCAGAGCAGGCTCGGTGCAAATTCCGTCAGGATTTGAGGTCAAAAGGGTTGTGTTTATGTGTGTGTGTGCGTTTGCGTGTGTGTGTCTGCGTGGATGTGTAACACAGCAGAGGTCTGATGCATGCGTGTCTGTCTGTCTGTTACGTATGTATAAAAAAAACATCTATCTGGGGCCCGAGCTGCAGCTTTGTTCTACTTCATCTTTCCATTTACTCATTCAGAAATTCAGGTTGGTATGAAATTAAAGGTCTTTTCATTTGGCTCCTGATAGAGTTTTGACATAAACGTCGGCCTGGTGAAAGCTTTTTCCACAACAAATTTTGATTGCAATGCAAATGACAATTATGTCGGCGGTCCCTCTCACCCTCTTATCTTCCCACCAAGGCAGAAAAAAACAATTGGAGTCCAAAAAATTGATCCACCGGGATGAGCGCTCTTCATGAATACAAAACGCATTATTGTGGATGACCTGCTTGACACCAAATAGCACACAATTACCATGTATATATGCCTTTCTGTATTTGCACTGTTAGATCTGAAAATGGTTTGGACAGAATATAAAAAATGCAGATTGCAGACGCTGTGAATACTCACAACCACTGAACACAGGCTGTATTGTCTGTAATGTAGACAAAAGGACTCCTTGTGTCTGGAACTTTTGCTGCAGAAAGTAAATAATGAAAAGAGTTTATATAAACCGCTTAACGAAATGATAGTGTGGGTGTCTCATAGAGGTGGCTGTTCACAGATAAGGACAACAGAATCAGGCCTGAGAGATGCAAATGGATATCAGTAGTTGCTGCAGTCAACCAGGTGAGAGGGACGTAACCGCACTGTGACAATTAAACTGTCAGATCCGCAGTCAGCTTTCCACCTGACACTTTAATTATCTTGTGAAACTGTCAGCTGCAGCCTTATAAAGTTTCATATTTTCTCATGGCCGAACCTGCCTGTGTGAGACTTATTTAAAAGCAAACATAAAAAATCTTGAAAGGTTCACCTCAGGGCTGCGTGGAGTTTAGTATCCTGCAAGAAAGCACTGATTTATTTCACTCTTCTTTTCTGTGAAATAGCGTACTTTTCAGATTAAGTGTTACGTCTAATTACATCAGAAGAGTACCCAGACTGTTCCCTTCATTGCTTCCTTAATATGGATTAAACCAGTTTATCTTATCTCGTCCTCTGATCTCATCTGAAACCGAATCAATCCTGCAAACTCAATTACATGATTGAATTCATTACCCTGAAGAGCTGCCCTACTTTTTTTTTTCTCTCCTCACCTTTAGTTTTCTGTTGTTTACTGTGATACTTTTGGATGTTGTTATGCTGCTAAGCAGGCATAGCAAATAGTGCTATGTCAAGCAGAAGCAGGCTAGAAAAGCCCTTCTGGCAACATGGCTCACTACGCTGAACAAGCAGCTCGCGGTCCAGATTATCCATGTCAATGGAACAGAAAATGAGAATCAGGATTTGCAATGTATCTGACAGCAAGGAGGTTACACGCTTCCAGTTGGAGCCGCGATGTTTCTATCTGACCATCTAGACCCCATTGCATTTCATATATCATTTCCAAAGGCTTAAAAACTATTATAGTTTTTTAAATTTTCCTTCGATGTTAATATTACAAATGTACACTCTCTTGGTGACACAGCTTAGTGTCACCAAGAGAGTGTACATTTGTAATATTAACATCGAAGGAAAATTTAAAAATGTATGTAATCTCTGTCTTTAAAAAAAGCATGTATGATAAAAATGCCGACTTCAGTTGAAAAAAATCTCTATGCAAACACAGCAGATGTTGCCCAACCAGTACTCCAACATGGGTGGTGCACTTCAAGTGACAGATAAGGAGCTCAGGAGAAACAGCTTGACAGGCTGACGCCATTCAGTGTGGACAAAATAGCTGGAAGAGCTACAGAGAGCAAAGCATTGTAGTGTTTTGGCACCTGTAATGTAGAGATGTTGTTAGAAAGATGGTAATTTAACTCTAAGGTAATATTTTAGGCTGTATTTTGTGGTGTTGTTTGTGTTTTTGTCCAGTCAGAGGCCTAAACAACATATTAATAACTTTCATGTCCACTGAAAATGCTATTTGTGCATGCATTTAAGGTGCTTAAAGTGCTACATGCAACATAATTCCCAAGAATGACCTGCTTTCCTATCTAGAGCTGTTGTAATCCTATAAGGAACATTTTTAAATAACACCAATTAATCATGAAATCTGAAAAATGTGACATTTAGTGACACTGAAAAATCCATGATAATGTTACTGCACACACTCAGCTCAAGGGATCAGGGGTGTGATGTTGCAAAACTGTGACAGAAATGACAGTAAATGTTGTGTTGCGCGCTCTTCTGACACCGTGTACAGTTATGATAATATGTACAACACATTAAAACTCACTGCATCCAGAGGAAACTGCAGCAGCTCGCTCCTCTCGGACAGCCCTCTGATTGGCCAGCTCTGCTCAAAGAGGCGTGGCTTGTAACTGTGGGCGTTTCACAAAACCAGGGTCCACGCAGCTCGAGCTTTCATTCACTACGGACTTGTCGAGTTAACTTGATCTCTGCACAGTTTTCTGGTTGCTTTTTTAAAAAAAATCTTCTGCGAATCGAGCAGTTTGTTTCTCTCAGATCCGCTCCGTGCGTAAAAGTGTTTCCTTGCGCGCACAGCCTCCAGGAGCTCTTTTGCGTAAACTTTTTCCAGATTTTGGTATTTTGTATTCTTTCTTTTTTTTTGCACAACCTACCTGAGTTGTGTCTCCTCTCTCTGCACGCCTCCACTCCTCTCCACCATGGATTTGGTTTGGATTGTGGGCTTCGTTGTGAGCGTCTGCGCTTGGTTTGCTTCGGCGGAGCGACACAGCGTCTACTGGAACAGCACGAACCCAAAGTAAATATCTGTTCTGATTTTCCACTTGATCTCATCCTCACACTCTTGGTTTTTTTCTTTATTAATGCAAAAACCTTATTTTGCTTTTGGCACTAAATATAAATTACCTTTTATCCCATTTCTCAGTGCAGATGATTGTGATTTATATCCAGATGCATGTGCGTACTTTGCACTTCATGCATATTCAGGGGGCTTGTTGTGATGAATTTGTGATGGAAGCAACTGGCTGCTGTTGTCATGATAATGCAAGACTGTTGGGAGTCTCTCCCCCTCCCTCCCTCCCTCCCCCTTCTTCCTCCCTTTCTGAGCTGTTATTATTGTGCCCCTTTACCTGTGATTCTATGTCTAACCTGTTCAGATTTAATCCATTTGCGCAATGTGTGTACTTGCAGTGCAGGATTAGTTGCATCAGGTTATGTCATCTGTTTACCTTTGTGATTTGTGACAGTGATGCAGTTTTTGTTTTTGTTTTACTTTGGAGGCACAGAAAGCTGCTTTAAATGTAAATCTACGGGTTTTATGGATAGAGAACAGCAGGTTTCTAAGGCAACGTTTTCCTTTTGGAGACTTGAGCCACGAAAACTACTTTAAAAAATGCATCTTTTTTTGGACTGTATGTGCCGCATTGGGAGTTAATTTATTAGTAAGAGCAAAAAAGTCTTCATTCATGAGGTGAAATCCTATAGGGGAGAGCTAGGGTTGTATTTTCTGTGTTGATTTTACAGGCTTGACTCACAGCACAAAGTGTTGAAATATCTGTTGCAATATCCTCCCCATCTGACAGAGAGCCCTAACCTTTGAGTGCAGTGGGAGGTTGCTGCATCTCCTAAATCAAGAGATATCACACAAGTTTTTTTCTCTCTTTTTTACGTGGCTGTCAGGGAGACGTAGGGGTGTTCATATTTCAGGGTGTAAGACGAGTAATAATGGTGTATGACAGAGACAGAGGAGGTAACTTGAGGCCTGCCCAGTAGGTCACACTGTGGGAGAGAGAGATGGATTGCTCGGGAGAGGAGAAACCGGAGCTCGGATTGTCGGGGTTGCAGGGGCTGCTCGGAATGAGTGGGGGTCAATTAGAATGATGGTTGATGAGGGTTGGGTTCAAACTTTCTACATGCACCTTCGGCTCAAACACACCCACGCTGACTCACATGCACGGGCAAGCACAAACACAGACTCCCCGGCAGACAGTCACTCAATCACAGCAACAGACGCCATGTAAATCAATCAATGCTGGGCTCACTCTCTCTCTCTGCTGTGCAAACACATATATCCAAATGTTGCCCCCACAAGCTCGCATCGAACCACTTTCACCCTCTTTATCTCCCCTGTGGTTAAAACTACAGCATTTACTGTTCTCAGAAAGTCCATAATTACAGTGACAAAGCTCTCGCATTGAAAATCCAAAGTGGAGTCGAGGCCCCAGATGGAAAAGGCGTTTTTTTTTGGTTGTGTCCCTGGTGTGGAGCGACAATGATCATTTCAGTACATATACTGGTAATCCGTCCTCTTGCACTTGCTGTTTGTTTGTTTTTTTTACTCCCCCTAGATGACTGTGCTAAATCTCTCCCTTCAGCTACTCTTAATCCCATATTCACAGAAAAAAGTCTCTGAGATGTTTTCATTTGGTACTTTTCATCAGTCGCCTCAATCTGCTTTCCCCTTTGACCCGTCACTTGATACAGTGTGTTGACGTCCATCTCTCCCCTCATGAGATGTTTTTATTATTCCAGCCCCATTGGGGAGTAGGCTGTCATTAATCAAATCGATCTCAGATTGATTATTTTGGTCAGTGTGGTACAGGCGGGTTTGTCGAGGGATTTCAGCAACACACACACACACACACACACACACACACCGCTCATACATATACATGCACAGTGTGTTTGCCTTGGGGCCTGCTGACTTCCCAGCTCTGCCTTTTACTTTAACTCTGTTCCAGCACGAGTGAAATCCATTTCAGCACTTTCACTTGTTGGAATATTTCCACTCTTTGTTCCTGATCAGCACCCGCTTAATCACCGGCAAAGGTTTGATTCCCAGAAAGAGGCTCACCAACTCACCGATGTGTTTTTCTTTTTTTTTGTCAAGGGAGTGTCTGTGCATGAGCTTACTCACACGTTTAAGTGACTCACACACTCTCGTACACATTAACTCCAGTCATCCACACACACACATGTGACATGCAGTTGTGACTGATGTTAACATCGTCCCTGGAGCCTACGACTCCAGTGTGAGGAAATAATCCTGCTCTCTCACTGCTTCTTTCTTCCCTTTTTCCCCCTTTTTTTCCCCTGCTGACAGAGCACGAGTAGACCACCACCACCACCCTCCACCCACCACCCTCCGCCTTTCTCCTCTGCTTTGTACCTGTCTCTCCCTCTCTCCAGCACCTCCCTCCCCCCTCTTCTTGGCCAGGTTCCCTTTTTCAGCTTGGTTCTGTGGTCTCCAGTTCTGGGAGTCTGTTAACTGTTTCATGGCTCACTCGCGCACATCAGCGTGATCCTCTTTCTGCTATCGAAAGCACATCATTTGATCTCAATCTGAAGTCTAATTTCCTGCTTGTTTTAGCGTTCCACTGCTGGCTCGCCACTTTAATTCATTCAATTGGAGTTATTTAAGGTATGTTTCACCCACATGACGGATTTTCTTGCTTTTTATCCAGTCAATGTGGCTGTTTTGTGACGCTCCCCATACAAATTGGGGGAATGGTCTTCACGGTGGGCCACAGAAAGAGAATAGTAACTGGTGTGACTGATCGAGGGTTAGAGTTCACTATGTGATGAAGTGGCACGGCCTCTATCAATCTGTCAGTCATTCTGTCACGCCGGTGGTCCCTGAATACTCGCTGCCACTCAGGCCGGCCCCTCTTCACACAGCCGTGGCTCTGCCTCTGGGAAACTCTCATTCCTTACCCCCCCTTCTCTCCTGTCTTTTTGGTCCCCTTTCGCTCCTTCACCAGCTTTTTATCTCAACTTTACAAGCTGTCCCTTTTCAGTCTATTATTTCCTCACCTCCAACTCTGGTTCTCAGAGTAGGGGGGAAAGGAGGGAAGCATGCTAAGAGGTGTGGAATTTTTTTATCGTTCTTGGCACCCATGGCGATCCGTCACAAGGCACTTTGCCCTTTCCTTCACGCTTTCTCCCCCTTCGCTCTTTCTCCTTTTTTTTAAAGCTTCCTTGTTCTACCTCCTTATGAGTCTTCCCAGCAAAACAGTTTTTTTTCTTCTTCTTTTTTGGACCCTTCCTGGTCTTTTCACTTGCTCATGTGTGCGTATCCACTCTTGAGCGTCTTGCAGAGGCAGTGGAAGCAGCCTGAGAACTGAAGTCATTAAAGGGGAGAGGAATTAAAAAAAACAAGGACTAGGTAAAAGGGCCTTCCATGTACGTGCTTGCATCCGTGTTTGAGAGATGAGAGATAAGATCGGGCAGGCACATCATCGTCTGTGATTAGGTGGTTGCAATAGATAAGGGATTTCTGCAGTTTTCAAGTAATCTGAACCAAAGCTACTTTTCTCGGAAAAACATCCAGGTTTCCCACTTCGCTTCCTAATCCAGCCTTGGCCCTAAACCCTACTGCGTACCCTCCCTCCCCCATCTTTGGTTGATATTCTCTTCAGAAAACTCCTAAATCAATCTCCATCTTTCCCTCTCCCCTCCCCTCCCACTACTCTTAATCTGGCCTTGTAATCTGTCTGGTGAATTCAATCTGGGGGGAATCTGGGGAGAGATTTTCAAATGGATGGTAATCGCCTCTTATAGGCTCCGTGATCGCTGAAATGTGTTGGCATCTCCCGTCTTTATCTGTAATCATAACCTCTGTGATGAGATTGGCGAGTTTTTATTGTTTATTCTTCTACCCCCAAAAGCTAATTTTCTTCCTGTTCAGTATTCCTACTTCTTTTCACGGTGTCAAACGCAGAAGGTCTTGTTTTTATTGACTGGTAGATCGTGAATCAGGTCAAAGGTTTTAACTTCCCGCAGGCGTGTTGTCGGCATTTACCAAAGTCTGCACGCTGTCTGCTGTGTGTCTCCTGTGAAGTGCTGCACTTCCTGGTTGGGTCTTTTCCCGGGAAAACTGCGTATCCTGTCTACACAATAAACAATACATTTCTCACACACTAACACACGCAAGACTGTAAAAAGTCTGGACGCGGGAGCTGATTGAACTTCCCAGGCTCGCAGGAGAAGACGTTTAAAGGGCAAGATTAATTGTGATTGTTTTATGAGGGATGTGTTGGACTTTGGAGCCTTGAGGACGATTTGGGATCCGCTTACAATGTCTGCCCTGCTGTCAAATCTCTTTATGTCTCTATTTGGGATTCTCCTCTGATCAGTGTCACCCCGATCAACCCCTCCAGTTGCCCCCCTCCTGCCCGTCCTCGAGCCTCTTCCTTATCTACGCTCCAGACTTCCCCTTGCTCCCTCCCACTGTGCTGCTGCACTCTGCACTGCTTTACAAGGGTTCACAAATCATAGCGGGAGAAAAGCTCCATTAGTACACAGATTTGTGATTGGGGTATACTTTCGGTTAGTGTGTGTGTGTGTCCTTCCAGACTTGTTTGTCAACTCTTGGTGACACCGACAGTGTATCTGTGTTTGAATGAGGAAGATGTTATCAGTGAAATGAACCATTGTGCTTGTCTGTTGAGTAAATATGCACTATTGTGTAACTATTGTTTTTCCCCTTGCCATTTTGTGCTGTTTGTGGAGAATCAAGATTTAGAGTGTAAACACGGCAAACACAGCTGCCCCTAGAGGTCACTTGTGTTACTACTAATATCACCACTAGATACCTGTAAGCAAGCGCTAATACATTTTAAAAACTCTTTGTAACAACTCTACCCTGTACTCACATATTGTAAGTTCCCAAAGGAATTCATTAAGCCAGAAGCTCAGATTGTGTTAGCAAAAGAAAAAAGAAAAACTCTGAGCATGAAAGTTTTATCTCGCGGAAATCCAGCAAAATCGATTTTCTTGTACAGATATTCGCCTCCTGAGAAATGTGATGTCAGCGGTGACCTTTCTGCTCCGGCCCCCTTATAAGGTACAAATGGCTCGGGGGAAAGCGTGAGACAGTTGGAAAGAGCATATGTATTCATCTAAGCCTCCTTAGTGCAGTGGAAGCAGCCAATTATTTCTCTGCTGGACTTGAAGTTTTGTCACTTTGCTGGTCGGCAGTAGGAGCTGTGCTGGTTCAGCCGAGACACTGGCAGAATGACCAATGATACGGCTCAGACAAAGGTTGAATGACAGACTAGGGGGGGTGATAGCTGATTGAGATGGATGACAAAAAGTCACACAGTGCAAAGAATGAAGGCTGGAATATTATGTTAAGAGGGAGGAGCCCGAAGAGTTGGACCATATTTGTTTCTATGGCGACCCTGGCGTGCCCGCATCATATTGTGCTTGGCTCCGCAAACGGTGGGTCAGAGAGTCGCATATTTGGAATACCACCGGGACAGGTTGTGATTGGTTCAGCGAGTCTGCCGTTGGAGGGGGGGAGGGAAAGAGTTGACACGAGGATCTGGTTTGCTTATTGAGTGATGAAAGACGGACAGAGAGTGGGAGGGGACGGCCGACGTTGACGGATGAGTTGATGGACGGATGAAACGGGAGGAATTTTGAGCAATAACATTAAACAGTCCTGCTTAACTAAGCTCATGATAGATCTCGGAGAGGCTTCGCCCTTTCCTCTGATGTGCCACCTACTCCTCGTGGTTTTCACGGATTTATCTTGAAAAGAAAACTGCTCCCTTGTGTCCAGTTTTCTTTCACTATTCTGTTAACACCTCTCACTTCCCATTTTGCAACTGGCGGACACACTTCCACAGGCACACACCCACACACATGCATGCACAGTGTGTCTCTTTTGAACTCCGAAACTCCAGTGTAATACCCCTTCTCAA
This sequence comes from Chromis chromis, assembly GCA_900302755.1. NCBI lineage: Eukaryota > Metazoa > Chordata > Actinopteri > Pomacentridae > Chromis > Chromis chromis. The sequence continues at coordinate 15,241 of OMNN01024143.1, forward strand.
CGTGAGAACAATAGAGATGGAAAAAAAAAAGAGCTCCACCCTGCTTGTCTCACCCCTCACTCTGTCCCCAGAACTCAGCCCCTGCTCTGGGCCTCGCTGTCCACTCTAAGCCCCTGTATTAAGCAGGGTCTGATGCTGATGAATGGACCCCAGCTCAGCCTCTGCTCCACCCAATAATCCAGGGCTTGGACGAGCCGATTAGGTGGTCCCCACATTCCGGTTCACTCATCCGTGACGTAGGCCAGTCAACTTTTGGGTCACATTAGCGGCATGTGTACAACTCAGGAGGGAAATAACCTTGTTTATGTGGTTAGGGGCGACTGTGTGGGCCCCTCAGGTCACGCAGAAAAGAGCTCCTGTTTTTGTGTAGTTTGTCCTACATTGACCTTTATGGACATTACAATTGATGTGGAGCAGTTCTAGTTGGAGCATCAGAGTTTCAAACACACAAGGCTCCTTCTTGCTGACTGTCCATGTATAAAACACTCCGGTGCTGACTTGGCAATCGGCCGACCTTTGATCCAGAGGTCCAGCATTCCACAGAGTGATAGTGTGCAGAGATGAGAGGCTGATGGATGGATGAAAAGAGGGGATTGAGGTGGAGAAGAAAGCAAAACGCAGGCCAAAGAGATTAAAGAAGAGAGATTAGACTCCTGCTCCCGAAGAGGCTCTAATAAATCAGGAATTCCTTCTTGAGGAGAGGAGGAAGAGCGTCCGGGAACAGCCTTTGGTCTACTTTTCAACCAGATTGTGTGCTTGCACATTTGACCACTTGACATTCCCTCGCCACCTCTATCATCGCTGTTCATTACTTGGCATTCATTATCCACCTTATCATGACTGAAACGCACTCCCAGATTCCTCAGAGCTCTGGAGAGGCAACACACACCTACATAAACACTCGGCTGAATGTACCAGACACACATGCACACACACACAATCCTCGCTGCGTATCTGCCATAGCTTCACAAATCATTGTTGAGTAGAGAATACGACCGCTCCCGCACGCTGTGACGTTTACTTAAGCCTCAAGCGTCACTGTCAATAAAGGGAAGCAACCTGGGATAAACAATGAATATAAATCAAGACAGACTATCGGCACAAAGAGGGAAACCGTCTGGAAGAGGGAAATAACAAGGGACACACACTGGGGATGGCGGAGTGAAAGAGGATCTGTTTGTCAGCCAAAGTGAAGGTGTCATGATTTGACTTTGTTAGCTAAACTTTTTCACACAGAGGCCAAAGCTCCCTTTGAAGTGCGTTGCTCCGATCGGTTAATTAAGCCGCTGATGTGGAGCGTTTTCAATGCCGAGGCGTTAGACGGGGAACAAAAGGCAGCAGGATAATTAAAACTATTTGCTATTAATAAAAGGCAGCTCGCCAGCCTCCCCTCGGTGTGTATTCAGCAACTGCTCTCTCTGCTAAGTGAGCTACTCCATCAGTGCGCCGTGAATAGAGACGCTGTATGAAACGGTGGCATTGATAAAGCAACTGTAGCATAGAAACACTTGCTGAGAGAAACTTCAAAAGCCATTCCCAACTCCAGCCCTTTGACCCCCTTTTTTTTTTGCCCACGCCTATTCACATCCCCTGTATCCCCTCCCAGACTCTCAGCCCTAAAGGGGCTGGGAAGTGGGGAGCAGGAGGGCATAATTACCCCCCTCCAGGGCAACTTTAATACCCTTTTTTGTGTTTTAATTGCACCCCCCTTCGACCCCCTTTTGATGAACACATTGGGACCATACCACAAGCAGTTTGTAATCAGGGCTCCGGGGGGGAGAGAAGGGGGAGAGAGAGATCGGGTGCAGGGAGTTTGTTTGTGTGTGTTTTCAGTGTTTGCTGGGGGATAACTCTGTCAGGCAAAAGCAGACAACAGTGTTTGTTCAATAGTGTTATCGATTCGACTGGAATTGAAAGTGGCAGGGGGAAAAAACACTTTAGCGCCAATCTGGTAAACAGAGCGTGGCAGGCAAACTGCAGATAAGCTCTAAGCTGTCTGGACCATGGCAAAATGATAATTACTGCTCTCTCCCCCCCCCAAAAAAAAAGTTGGCTGTAGCACAGTATTATCAGCACAGTTAGCTGGAAGTTTCATCAGTGGGCTAAAAGGATGCTTGTTTTCTAATGGGCCTGTGATGGCGTTGCTGGTTTATCTACTCATCAGCATTGAGGGAATGCAGTCAGGCGGAGAGGAGTTAAAGGGGTGGGGGAAGGGGAGCAGGAGTCAGGGCCCCGGAGTATGGAGCCACAGCGTCTGTCCTTTTACCAGTGGGGGTACCAGGGAGACCCGTGGCAACAACAACAACACCGGCTAACGAGTCCTGTGCACTTTGATCGTCGGTCACACATATGGACATTGTCACACAAACACAAACTCCCCAAATGCGACATTTTAATGGGGGTTTTATGAGAAAGGCCTGAAAAAATCTACTTCAGGAAGAAAAGAAATGCCTTCGGTGGTGGTGAGGGCTAAAGGTGTCGGTTTAACACCCTGCAGGCTTTTGAGAACTCATAACTCCTCGAGATCTGTAGATTTGATTTAAATCGCCGTTGAAAGCCTGACGAGCTGCGTGCATATTCATTGCAAAAGCAACAGAACTCTAGATTCTGCACACATTCGCAATGTGTGTTGTGAAAATATTTAAGCCTGTCGAATTTCATCCCATTCTCAGGGAACCCCCTGGTGATCCAGAAACAGTAGTAAACCGATAGGCATCGCTTGGGAGCTCAGTACCAGGGGAGGAGATGTGTGTGTGTGTGTCTGTATGTGTGTGTGTGTGGGTTCGGTGGGTGTAAATAGTAGGTAGCTACAGCTTTGGGTTGTTGATAGATGGGAATTACTGGGAAGTGTGTGTGAGTTTATGTGTGCTACTAGCGGTCAGCTACCGCTCCAGGCTGGTGATAGATGGCTTTGGCTGAGAAGAGAGCATTAGCTGTGAGCTGGCCCTGCAGCGCTCACTCAGTCAAGGGGAAGGGGGACAAAGCTGAAATACCTTTAGCGACAATTCCCTGGAGATGAACTCATAATATCTCTGAAAGTGAATCCTGGAGGGAGAAAAGAATCATGGACAGTTGAGATAAGGCCAATTAAATGCACCTCGGGGTATGCCAAAGTGTTATTTAAAAAACTCTAAACTTTCTGTAATAAACAAATTGTGTGTGTGTGTGGATATGTGAGGCAGGCTGAAATGCTACTTTCTGCGCGAGTGCCCGGTCCAAGAGGAGAGGGAGGAAGTTTAGTTTACTCAAAGACCATCGTAAAGAGGGTGGAGGAGTGAAGGGAGGGATGCAGGGAGGGATGGTGGGGAGGCAGACAGCCTGACTGTCTCTCTCTGTATTTGTAATGAGAGGGAGTGTGGTGGAAGACAGTTACAGACTGTCACCAGACTCATGTTGTATGTGTGTCTGTCTATCCGAACCCTAATGAATGGGTTGAAAACAAATGTGACCTTTATTTTTACCCTCGCCTCTATCTCTCTTACTTACTAACTCAGGTGCTTGTGTTAAGGTGAATTTGTCATTATGCATTCTGCTGCTCCATCAGTGTGTGTGTGTGGGTGTGTGCAGCCCTGCAGATGTCGATACTCATCTCCTGTCTTGACGGGCTAACTGACTGCTAATGTTTCTCTGTAAACATCGTTCAGCTCCTGGGGGACGTGGGATCAATGTGCACTCGGTGCTAACTCCCTACACACAGGCAAACAGCAGCATCGTCACTGGCCTCGCGTTCATCCATATTTATGCGCATGTTCTCTGCACATCACTTACCGTCCTTATTGCGCTTTCCCTCTTCATTCCACTCCAGCATGCACATACATCCCCTCACATAAACATTCTCCCGTTCTCCCGCACTCTATCTCTCATTCCCAGGCCTCTCAGTCTTTCCTCTGATTTCCCCATTGTACACCGACGTGCGGCCGATCAATATATAATCACAGGTTTTGAGGCTTATATTTATTACTGCTCCGATGCTATAAACATGGTTATCAGTCTCCTGCCACTTTCCTAACCTTCCTCCTCTGCCTCATTCTCACCCCGCAGGTTTCTATGGGACGACTACGCCGTGGAGGTGAAGCTCAATGACTATCTGGACATCGTCTGCCCCCATTACCCCCAGGGTGAGGTGCCGCTGCTGGACGCCGAGCGGTACGTGCTCTACATGGTGGAGCGCGAGGATTACGAATCCTGCAAGCCGCAGTCGTACGACCAGATGCGCTGGGAGTGCGGTCATCCATTTGCCCCGCACGCTCCTGAGAAGTTCTCTGAAAAGTTCCAGCGTTTTACCCCGTTCACTCTGGGCAAGGAGTTTCGCCAAGGAGAAAGCTACTATTATATCTGTAAGTGTCACTTTTAGGTCTGTCACTCTTGTGTTTTATTAATACTTGGAGTCTGTAGCCGCAGTAAATGTGATTCAAAGTAAATGTTAATACATCGGAATGACTTTGTTAACATCTTACACCAATCAGCCACAACATTATGACCACTGACAGGGGAAGTGAGTAACATGGATCATATTGGTACTATGTGGTGTTCTGCTGGAAAACCTTGGATTTTGCCATCCGTGTTGATGAGACTTAGACACCCAAATAAACATTGTCCCAGAATAAGCACACTCCCTCATGCAAATGGCAATCCCAAATGTCACTGGCCTACCCCCACAGGAAAATTCACCCCACCACATGGCAACAACATCAAACAATCAGGAACATCTTGAGGAACATGACAATGGCCCAAGATGTTGATTTGACCTCCAAACTTACATAGGA
>OMNN01024143.1:20026-38719 GCA_900302755.1 Chromis chromis
GGAAGAGGGATGCTGCATTTTAGTGATAGCACAGACTGAGGCTGCAGCAGCAGACACAGAGCGATGAGAGAGGTAGAAATTAAAAGAGAGGATTGTCAGAGAGAGCACGGCAGGATTCCCACACAGGTAAAATACCAAATAGCTGCAAATTAATGAAGTGGAAGGTCATTTTGAGTAGTTAGAGACTTAGAGAGGCCTTTTCTTCAGTAACAGCTGCATCAAAGATTTCCTGGATGTCACAGAGGAGCAGTCAACCTGCTAAACCATCCATCCATCCATACAGCCACGCATATGTCCACCTTCCTCCATCCACAAGCCTCTATCTGCACATCCTCTCCTCCCCTCATCCCTCATTACTCCCCCCTTTTCGCTTCACTCCATATCATCCCACAATCTTCTCTCCATTCCACCCACACACAAGATTTTCTCCACAACCTCCCTCCTCCACCCTTTTTCTTCACCCTCCTCCTCCTCCTCCTCCCTGCTTTCTCTCTCCCTCAATATCTCCTCTGCTGTCACTTCCACAGATCCTGAGGGCATGTCTTTTTTTTCTCCATCTCCACATCCCTCTTCTACAATTCCTCTATTTATCTCTCAGAGCATCTCTCTCTGTTGTGCTCGTGTGTTTTCAGGGAACATTTACCGTGTTATCATCTGTTGTTTTTTTTCAGACTGTCACGAACGTGCTCTTGAAGAACCAGCAGCAGGGGTTAAACAGAGGAGGAGAAAAAAGGAGCAAACCTGTGGCCACAGCAAGGGAAAAGACACTTCTCCAGCAAGAAGAGGAGAAAATAAGCCACCTGTGATCAAACTAAGACTATTAGCAACAGCAAGAACACAGAGAGAAACAACAGAAAGTGTAACTCTGTCTTTCCTTTTTCTCTCTCTGCTTGACTGTCTATCCACAGGCTGCCCTTCTGTCTGTCTCAGCAGGATGCAAAGGCATCATTTTACTGCCTGGGATAGAAAGAAATGCTGAACGAATCCTGAAGGGTTGTTAGAGAGAGACGAGGCGAAAAAAAAAGGAGGAACAGAGGAACATTTGCAAGCTTCTGGAAGGAAAAGGGAGGAGAAAGCAGTATGACTCAGAGCACAGCAGCTAGAATACTGTGTATTCTGCATGCAAGAGGAGAGGCAGAGGGAGACAGAGGAACACTGAGGAAGATATAGGGGGGGGAAACAAAGAGGACTTGACCAGAATTGAGTCGTCATTAGACAGAAGAAGGACAGGATGAAGACAAGCAGCCACACTGGCAGGCAGTGAGTGAGATATAGGCCAAGTGAATCAGCTTGCTAGGGGGAGAGGAAGGCAAGAAGAGTTTAGAAAGTGGAGGGTTTAGCATGACTGAAGCCAGTCGAGGGAAGGTTGAATGAAGGTTTGCTGCAGGGCAGACAGTGGGAGAAGAACTGCAAAGGACAGAAGGACAGAGTTAATGAAAAATAGTTTGAGCTCCTACAGGGGAGAAAGTCCTGAGTAACTGCCTCTTGCCACTGGGAGAGAACATGACCATGGTTTGCATGTGGGAGAAGAAGCTTCAAGAAGGTTGACTAGGGGAAAGGAAGAAAATGGTAGAGAGTATAAAGGTTAAAAAGAGAACTCAAAGTGGGGTATAGAGGTGAGGAGCAAATTAGACCAGATCAGAGCAAGATTTAACATTCAAGCAAAAAAGGCAAGAAGAACAGAAAGAGAAACAGCGCAGACTTAGAACACGACATCCAACGCGCAACTACGGGGACATGAAAACTTTAACTGTGACAGTAACACGGCGAGAGGTTCCTATTAAATATTGATGCTGACAGGTCACTCTGGAAAGAACTTGCTCCTCGTACCACAGAGGGGGAAACAGAAGAAACGCAGCTGCTTTTTTATTCTGGGGGATTTTCACACCGGAATAGACAAGCTGTTAATTGTGTCAGATGACGACTGAGTGTGGTGAAGTAGAGATGTTGGCGCAAATTAAGACGAGACCTACAAATTAGCTGAGGCTCTGCTTCCTGGAGGTTCTTTTTTTTGGACAGCTGTGCAACTTCTCGGGGAGAGTGGAATGACTATAGACAGAAGCACTGGACCCTTAATGTTGTGTGCGAACAGCAAAGAGGAAGGGGATCGGTATTTGAGAGGTGACTGAGACCTCGTGAGGAAATTTCTTATTTTCGGCAAGAACAATACAGATGTATGTTTTGGATTGACAGCCACTCTGCAGCACTGCTAGATGAGAAAAGCCGCTGCTGAAGCTTAAATGTTATTCTGTCCTGGACTGATTGGAGCCGTTTCAAGCCTCGGAAAATGGCCTCATTACAGAGATTTGGCCAGTGGAGGACTGCTTGAGGAGACATGTGTGGAGATTCTTTGATGAAAAACTGGAGGCAGGATGCTGACTTTGTTTTTGCTTCCATGACTCGATAAAGTCATGATGGCTCTCTTTGTGGAGGCATCACGTTAGGAGCTGCCTTCTCTTCGACCTGAATCATCGATTCCTCAAAGATCAAAACAATAACGCGGGAAGACACAATGGCACGGTCTCCATCCAGCTGCCGATAGACCAGCTGTGTGTTTATGTGGGGCAGCGTGGGGGGCGCAAGGACTGTCGAGGAGCTCAGCTGTGTTTGCGCGTATGCTTGTGTGGGTGTGGATGTAGAGGTGTGTGTGTGTGTGCGCACTGAGCTTTGAACCCAGCTGTGTCTCTGACTGTATTTTCAAAGAGTCACCCGGAGCTGTGTGTGTCTGTGTGTGTGTGTGCGTCGCCTGGATTCTCCCCACCAGCGACAGAGCTGGACCTGAGCAGCAGTGCTAAGAGGGGGGACAGGGAGGGGGAGGAAGAGGAGGAGGAGAGGTGGAAGAAGGAGGTGAAAGGAACCAGCAGGACGGAGGAGAAGAAGAAAAAACTGACAACATGCTTGGATAAAGAGAAGAAAGAAAGGAGTCTCTGGCTGCCCCCCTGGTGCAATGTGTGGTGAGTACACAGTTGTGCATGTACGGCACGCTTTTGTGGCAACTGTGTGTCAGTGTTTGTAGCCTGTTGTGTATCTGCCAATGTTCCCTCAGGAGGTTGGCTGAGGTCAAAGGTGAGAGGTCAGTTAGATGAAACAGTTCAGGGGTATTAAGATAGTTCATGTTATTGGATGGAGGTCACGTGATCTGACAAATACACATGATATGTAGGTCAAGCGGGTCACATTATGTTTCCATCCACTGATTCACGCTGTTTAATGTCGGTCACATGACAGTGGTGCCCAGTGGGTCACATGACATCCAGCCTGAGACCTAAGTAACAGCTGAAGCAACCTACAGTCAGTCAAAAGATTCATCATGCTGGGATACAGCCCTGCATGCAGTGATCAAAACGCTATGAAAAAAGATGTTTTCGCACCTGTAACCAAACATCATCTGATGGTCTGATGGTAAAATCAGCCACGTCGTAGGAAGTTATCACCTGAGAATTCACCTCTATTGAGTGAAGTTAGTTGCATGTATGGCTGGTTTTGCTTGGAGCCAATTTAAATTAAGGTTTAATGAAAACTAGAAACCTAAGATTTGAGATGTCTGAAGTTGATATTAGAGGAACAGTGAACAAAGAGTCATATCAGTTCAGGGTGTAAATAATGGAAACAAAGATTTAGACTTTTTGGCTCTTGAGTCTCTGTGAATAAGGGTCCACTAATGTGTCGCATGCTGTAAATCTTCGCAATCACTTTGTTGTTGTTGCTGAGAACTTGTCAAATTGATGTATCCTAACTACAACAAAAGGCTTTATTCACATTTTTTCATTCATATTAGTCTGATTATCTCAACAAAACTAGGTATTTTTTACTATTAGTTAGCTTAAGTGAACAGTCTAGCTGTGAACAAAAACAGAGCTGTCAATTGAGTAGTCCACACACATCTTGCCTTCCTCTCTTGCTATCATGAATACAAACATGTGGTCGCCCCTGTCTTACAGTAAACACACTCGGCCTCTCTTTCACTCTCTAGCACCTCCTCGCACAAACACACAGCGTAAAAACGCACATGCACCAACGAGGAAGAAGCTGGACTGTGGCTGAGGAGAAGTGACAGTCACTTGATGGCCGCTGGCCTTGTATTCTAGCAGCCGAGCTCATAATGAGGCTGAGGAACGTTCTAGTGTCATAATGATCCACAATGTCGCTATGTAAATTAAGTCAATATTTGCACGTTTGTGTGTGTGTGTTTGTCAACAACAAGAGGTCGGGAAATGATATAAAACATGAATTACTTTATTTTTAAGCTTTGCAGAACTATTTCTCTACACAGCTGTAACATGTTTCCTACCTGTTAAGCATGCAAACATCTTCTCAGCTTGAGTCTTTGCAGCTTGGACATGACCCAAACATGCTCTCTTTGCACTTCTGCAAGTCAATGATCTTTGCAATGACTAAAGAGAGCGCCTGTGTAGTGTAGCAAACACAAAAGCTGTGAGATCAATGATTGAGACTTTCTGAGTAGTCAATAACACTACCAATCAATGACTCCGGTCAATACTTGCAGTTCCTCCTTTCCCTGACCACTACTGGATGTAAAGCCGATAAACAGAACTCGATGCACCACAGGAGAACTCTGTTTATATTGTATTTTACATTAGTAGTGTCTTGTCTTGCTTAACATTGATTACACTGTGTACTTCGGAGCATTATTATGTTTAAGGGGGGAGATTTCCTTCTCATGAAATGTCAGTTTTATGGGTCTACAATGAGAGAAATGAGAGAAAATCTACACAGAAGTTACACACAGTCCACTTGATGTTCACTCTCAGTACAATCTTAGAACCCAGGTTTTAGTTAGGACATTGTTAGAAAATTGTAAAAGAAAGTATAAAAGATGGTGGAGGACATGCAACAAAGATCCTCAGCCAGGAAACTCCAGTACAGGTACAGTGGTAATGGATGGCAGATTGAAAAGATATGAGCTTGCTGGGAATCCCGAGGACTGTTTGGAAAAAAATTCAGAGTCTGAAGAGGATCTCTGAGGCTGTTGTTATGAAGGCAAATAGGTCAAAACTCCAGTCAAAGAAAGGAAAACATACAAGAATGAATCCAAAATGGCAAAGAGGCTAATATTTGAGAGAAGTTCTTTTTACTGGTGGAGCAGTTGTGGTTCAGCAAGTAGTCACCAGATCCACCAATCATTAGATAGTTGCTGCTGCTGTGCCAAGGTGCTTTCCGTCATGATTCGTGTTAGAAAATTAACCTAACAAGTGTAAATATTGGGGCCGAGACACTATAGTGTTATTCATGGTATGATTTTACCTGGGTAATTTACATATTAGGGGATTAAAACCCACAAAAATAATCTAAAATACTGCTTTACCTGACTATAATACATACAGTACTAAGGCTGAGACCCTACAGTATTAATAATTATAGAGATTAACCCGAATAATTTAGAGCTGCAGTTTTGATCCTGCAAAAATAAACATGAAAACCCAACAAATCCAAGGATGAGCAAGCTTTGTTATAATTTTTTATTTCTTAATTCTCCTTTTTTTTGTTGTCTTTTATTTTCATCATCAACATGTTAAGGGCTCTTTAAGTAATATGCTTTTTTCATACTCTATAACTATATACTCGATGTATTTACATGAATACTCAAGTAACAGTGAGTCAAATCAATGGATATATGCTAAGACACTGAAAGGTATCTCGCATCACTTAAAAGACACGTTGGGATGAGGATGAACAATAAAATATATATTCAAACATGCTATTTTCTGGCTCGGTGATGGCTAACAGCTCTCAGAAATGTGGCACAGGTGATGTACTAGCGGTTACAGTCATACATTTATTGTTAAAGCACCACCTTGGGACATGAGCAGTATGCAGACTAACAGCCCCTAAACATACATAACATTAACATACATCACTGGTTGCTACCATCAAATCATTAATATCCAATGTGAACAGACGATGAAGTAGACCAACCTCTTTATGCATTTGTCAGCTGCACATGAACAGCAGTGGTTTCAGTGTTCAAGTAAAAATGTTTTTGACACTGAGTACTGGATCCACTCTGTTCTCGCTGCAATAGAGGTTAAACTGATGTCGAGACGAACGTGACATGAGAGTATGTGCGTGATAAATGTAAATATAATCCGCTCTGTTACAAAATGAATGAACTAGGTACGCGGATTAGAAGAACATATTAGAGCACTCGTGAGATGCGATGTGTGTCTCGGTGTAATTACAGAACATGGATACCATCCATTCTTCCTTTAGCTAATGTTTCAGACGAAGATCATTAGAGCATCACGCAGGGACAAGTTGCTGCTGTTTGAAACTTTTAATGGAATACCCACATGCACCTGCATATATTTCCAACACGACTTTTGTCTCCCGTCTCTTTATATCTTCTTCAGTCCTCCATCAGTCCCTTTCACTGTCATCCCTTTCTCCAATCTGTTATTTACCCAACTGAATTACATTTACTTACTGCTATATCTCCAGTTAATACATTTTTAAGGTGATGGTTTGGATGCTAACAGAACAGGCAGATGGGTCCACCTCTAATTATGTTGACATATTTGTGCTGTTTGTTTATCATTTTAAGCATTTTAGGAATTAATTAAAAGGAAGAATGTCAGCAACGTTGTTTACATTGGTACTAATGCACAGCAGGCTATTTGGAACAGACTCATAAATATGGAGGCTTACGGAGACCAACAGAAGCAGTAATTAAGTTCTGTGTATGGCTACAGGCAAAATACTTTTTATCAGTCCCTGCACAAATGTGCAATCCTGTGATTTTGCCAATCCTCACATTATCTGCAATAGAAATGTGTTCAGTTATTGCAGCACTGAAATGAATAGTTCTCGAACCTTTAGTAGTAACACCATGTCAGCAAAAACCAAACCTCATCTGCAAAAAACAGCTACATTACTACATTAATATGTTCATGCCTGGAGAATGTTCTTCCCCTGAGGGGGGCTCTACAGACCTTGCCTACTGGACTCTCAGGCATCGTCCTCAAACAAGCTCCACCGACTGAAATCTCTGCAAACCATTACTAATAATACAGATGGAAGATCAGAAGATGCACTACCTGCAAATTAGTCCTTCAGGAACCTTGAACCTCCTGGTTCAACTACAGCAACTGCTCATACAGTCTTCATCTATCACACAATTAAATCTATTTTTTTTTTTAAAAGATGATTTAACTTGACTGATATGATAATACAGGAATTTAAAATATGTATCTCGCAAGCTTTCATTTCCATACGAGATGTTTCTTTGAGATTACCTTGAGTTGCTATGTGACCGCAGATCCAGACTCCCACTGCACTGCAGATGGACCATCTATGGGGAATTCATATCACATCCTATATAAATTAATCTGACAGTGAAATGAGCAGAGTAGCCAATTATAATGAATATTATGCATGAGTTTCATGGTGCAGACTGGGGAAGCCGGTGGTGAATTCCCCAGTGTTGCTGTGAGTTTGTACCAACTGCACAGTGTCCTCATTGTTTGGCTCAAAACAAGTTTGGAATAATGGCCATTTGTAAGATACTGGCAATAATATCCAGGAGGAGATTCTAATTATGAATGTTTTACAATGGCTTTAATCCCATACTTTCCTAAAGTGATGTTTTCTTTGCTTGCATGAAAAGGCTTAATTAGGGACATAGAACTTCTCCATTTTTTTTACTTACTTATTTAGCAGGATTATAGTCAAAGTCTGCTTTTTGCTTCCCTAAAGTGCAAGAAGAACTTTTTAACTAGCCCCTCAGGTTGAAATGGGCAAACATGACATTCCATTAAAAAATATGCCACTAACTGCTTATACCTGCTGCAATAGTCAACTCACTGGAAAAAACTTTTAGAGTCACAAATAATAAAGTTATTTTTATGCTTTATAGGTTTTGTCACTGATAAGGGCAAAAATAATTAGGTTGCAAGACAACTGCATCGGACTGCTCCTGCTCTTTTGTTACAGTAATAGGGATGAGTGGCAAAGGGATGAATGACTGAAATACAGTATATCGGACAAATTCACATGTTAAATTGAACTGACTAAATGCTTAAGCTGGTGCGGTTCACTTCAGTTCAGTTCATAATGTGTGGTTTTGAACGAAGGGCGGTAAGGAAAAGAATACAGGGTGTTCTCCTAATATCTCAAAATATATTTGAAGTGGTCTAATGTAGTGCAGTCGAGATCCATGTTTAGTATGTGGTTTCTATGCGTGAAAAATTATGTTTGTTTATAGGGGGCTGCAAGCATTAAACATACATATGCATGCATAAGCAAATTCACATACTGTACATAAATAACATGTTGAATTGTAAATGTTGCAAAAGCCCAGAGGAATTCATCAACTTCACATGTGCAGACAGAAAAAACTGAAAAAAGTAAGATACAGGCTCACGTTTGATCAAACAACCAGGTCCTCAAAGATCACTGGAATTTCAAAGACCTTGTGAGTTTAAAAGGGGAAAAGAAATGGGCAGAGAAACACAGAGTGAACCTAAATAAATAATAGGAACAGCAGATATGGAACATGGGTTACATCCCAGTTGATCACCAAGTCCTCAGATCATTTCTTGCACACAGGTGAGTTTCAACAGTGCAGGAATTCTATCCCATAATAGTACATTTACAAATGAAATTAACAGGAATACAATTATCAAAACTGATTGGTGGCGAATACCTCCAAATGAATCTATCTACACCGTATATACGTACTTCCCTCCTTCCTTTTCCGTCTTCTGCCCCTCTGATTTTTGAGGTGTGCCATGCATTCCCTCTCAAGTGGGTTGGAAATAATCACGTTACACTGCTGAATGGCTGAGCTGCATCAAAAGATTGTGCCATGTCTCCAGCTATGAGTACAGACGCACACATCCGCTCAGACACACACCCCTGGGCTGCTAGAACAGCTGCTCGATGCTGAAATGTTTACCCAACGCACCAACAAAATGAAAAGACGGGACAACAAGTGGAGGGTGAACAATAGAGGAAATATACAGCAGGGGAGACGCATGAGAGGGTGAACTGATTTAGTGTTGATGTGCATTCCTGTAGTTTTCGTGCTTGTCTATAGAGTCGCTCACTTCATAGATCATCCACAACAATCCATCATATTGTCTGTGTTCTATATTTGTTGCTTTTATTGGAAGGGAATTACTGACCAAATTGGAGGAGGTAGTTCACCAGTGGACTTAATTAGAGGCAGTTCAGTGTAGTGGACATCTCACATCCTCTGTGAAACTCATCTTAGCACACACACACACAAACACTTGCACTGTCCTCACCCTAACCTCCCTTCCTCTGTGTGCCCAAACTGTCTCCGAGGACTGCAGATAATTCCCTCATCAGCACCCGACCTCATACATTTTTAACACTGTTGACACCATTGATCCCACATCAGCATTAATGCTTAGTGACACGGAATAAGAAGGAACAAATGGATGAAGCGAAAAAAGGAAGAGGAGTATAATGAATTTCACAGACCGTGGTATTTGAGGAATTTAATGGATATATTGCGACCAAAATGTATATAGATGGCTGCTTATATGATATTGCTTTATCAACAAAAGGGGGTTTTATAGGAGTTAGAATAGTTAATAAAAGGATGAAGAAGGAAGAGGAAAGAGATGGGGATTACGTAAGAGGACAAATGTGAGGATAAAGGGAAAAGAGGAAGTGTGCAATTATGTTGGCATTATGTTGGATGTGCACTTGTGAAGTTGGACTTGCCTTCCAGTCAATGGGATGCAAATAGGTGAGAAAATGTGAGAGAAAGAAGAGGAACACTTGAGAACAAGAGCAGCGAAACAAGTGAAAGGAAGTATAGAAAGGGCACAAAAAGAAAATTGTGCCAAGAAGAGCACAGACGAGGACAAAAAGAGCCAGAAGAATGAACAAAATGGATTCCAGAACAGAAGAAGAAATGTTTTTAAGTAGCATCAACTTTGCAGATAGGAGTCAAAAACTAATTTAATTCACTGCTGATTTTCTAAATTTATACTCTTCTGTGATTAATATTAAAGGCCTAAATGCACGCGAGAAGAATGGATGTGTGTTTTTGGCAAACAGAGGAACAAGTTCCAGCTTTTCTGTGTCAGAAATAATTAACCTGTTTCTTTCTCTCCTCCCTCCCATTTCCTTTCACCTTGCTCCTCTGATTAATTTCAACTTCTTCCACTGTCTCTATTTCCAGGCGTCACGCCCTGTGGGAGTGGGGTTCTGTGATGGTAACCATGGTCCCCGGCAGCCGCTATGTTTGCAGCGCTCACGCAAGAGAGGAAGACTCCACGAATGACCGCGAGGAGCGAATCTTAGCCGTGCTGGGCATCATCGGAACCATCCTCAATCTGCTGGTGGTCATATTCGTCTACATCTACACCTCGGTCACATGAGGCTTTCTGCAAGACTTGAACAAGACAAGGTGGCACCGAACCCAACTTTTGCCCACACTGCCACTGCCCTCTTTAAGTATTTATCTACTTAGAGGGTTCCTTTTTTTTTTTTTTTAAAGATGTGAGGATCACTGGCAGCGTGTTCAGCTGGATAGTAGCCATATTTATCTACACCTGCATCACTGCTTATCCCTCAAGACAGCTCTGCTCTGCTAACTAAAGACTGCTGCCAATTGCAGAGTCTGAGCTTATTGGGGGGAATCATCCTTGACTTTTGCCGTGTTCATATTAAACTGTATCATTTTTCAACACAGATCCACATATTCGCCGATCCAAATGACTGCTGACAGTGTGTCCAGTCAGGTAACAGTCATGCATCTGATTGCATATGGCCCATAACTGCGGAATGATATTTTCTGTTGCTTCTCAAACTGCTGGAGTGGAGCTCTTGATCTGATAGTGACTGTGCTGCATCTTCCATTTTGTCATATTACTTCGTCAAAGTGTGTGGCTTCAGTTTTTTTTGTGAGATTTGAGATATCACTGCCAGCTAAATGTAGATAAAAGGTTGGACAAGCAGGAGACCTTTAAGTTAACTTGACCAAATTAGTACATAAGGAAGGGGAGGTACACTATTAAAACTACTAATAGGGACCAAACTTGCCAGTGAGATATCACCATTATCAAAAGTGGGACCCTTCGGTCGATCTACTACTGCGTACCCTTAAATACTTGAATAGAACATTGATACAGACGTACAGATAATCACAAGTACTCATTGCTAAATCATAGTTTCTGTAGTTAGTAGAATCCTTGAAAAAGTTTTACATGGACCTGATGTGTCCATACTTGAGCACACCAGAGGAGAGATTCCTGGCAGTGCTGGGAGTCATTGGAATTGTCCTCAACCTCCTGCTGCTTGTTTTTGTCTATATATACACCTCAATCTGATGTGGTGTGTCCAGATGCAGCTTCTGCATCATGTCTATGACATTCTCCATGTGGGAAGCTGTTACACCTAACAGCAGCCTGGTGTATCAGTGATCGTATCATGCAGAGAGTTTACGGTCTTTAGCCACACTTGTATATATGTATCCTGGGCACACCATGGTTCATAGCTCATATGAACATAATATGTTATTCTGGGCAGGTTTCTGTCCCAGATAACACAGTGATACTGGAGCAGGAATATGGTGAACATAAGGTGACGAGAGAATCTAAAGGTAAAAGCCGCAGACTGGTTCATAACATAAATACACTTTGCAAAATTCACCGTTTCTGTGGACATTTGTGGCCTACACCTGGTGTTTTTTTCATAATACAGTACTCTCTCACGTGTGCATCATGAGATGTTAATTCAAGCTTATATTACTACAATGAAATGTTCTCTATCACTCTTTGACCAAAATAACTGTTGTAAAGACTGCCATCTTTGTAGTGATTCTGTTCTACATGCTTATTTCTACTGAAAACACCAAGACATGGAACTGGATGCTATCGGTGTTTCAGTCTGTGCAGAAGCTCTGCACATCAGCAAAGATCCCTTTGTGTGTGGCTGGTGCCTCAGAATAATGCTGTGTTTTCTGCTGCCATGTTTCTGTGATTATATGTGGAAACCAGGCACAGAGCAGCATCAGAGTGGGCAAAGCGTGAAATTGAGACGATGCTACACAAATCAAGAGAGAGCTGCTTTGCAATGTAACACGAAGGACTGCAAAGAAATCGTGGAGAACCAGTGTGGATTGTTTAAAAGAAATGGACATAAAACCTCTCTACAAATCCTCACTGTCTGTCTGGAAACTCATGAAGGCACAAAAAGCTTCCTGGGATTTGGTTACAACATGTTCACCGGAGCTGCATGTAATTATGGATGTGACTTTAGGTTGAAGCACTGTGTCTCTAATGGAGGAGCAAACCCAAATGCAGCTGAAACTGGCCTGAATCTACACTTGATCCTCGTCATTCTCTTTTCCACCAACAAGCTAACGCCAGAGAAGACATAGTGACACACGAGTCTCTGCTGTCATCTCACATATAGCACAGGAACAGTTTGTATTCCAAAATTAATGACCAGCGAGGCTGACTGCACACTTAACCTTCTGCGATTTTACATGTTGGCTGTTTGACATTTTGATAATTATTGCATATGATTCCTTGTTACATTGTGTATTTATGCTCTTAGTTTTAGTACCAGTTTATCACTGAGTGTTTGCAAGCAAATCCAAAAGTCACAATTACTACATTGGAAAATGTTTGGGAGGAAATATGTATGGGTGAGCACAGTCTATTTTTATAAATCGTAAAAGGTTCAGATACGTATACTCACAGTCGTGGAATGCTGGATTAATGAGTGACTGACATTTGCCACTAAAATAATTAGCTATCAGTTGCTTTGTTGGGTTAGAAAAAAAAAGCAAAGTTGAATCTAAAGGTTCCATATTTCTGTTTCCTGTAATGCACAAGTAACTTGCATAACCTTCTCAGTCACATAGACACACTCATGCATGTTCGTATTTCTGTTTTTTAGGACCCTTACTGACAAACTGTTACCTTAACCACCACATGCCTAATTCAAATCTTTATGTCACCTTAATCTGGCTAAACTGGAGCCTTGTTTACAACCTGTTTAATTATCTTACAGGTACTGTTTCCTGCCCTGCTCAATATAATCAGTGGAATCGATGATCCAGCTATGATGATAAAACCTAAGTTGTAATAAACCATATTTCAAGTATTCAGGCCTGCAAAGAACTGGGAACAAACTAAAACTTTCCAAAATAAATGTCTCCGCTTAGACCTAAAACTCAAATTGGTCCCCACAAAGACAGAAACGTAAACGCTCATACACTCGACGCTTGCGTCTCCCTTCATGAGTTTAATTTTACACCATCTTTCAGCACACATCAGGAGATTTGGCCGTCAGCATACCGAGATCGATGTGACTTGCACACTTACTTCCTGTCACATCTAATAACTTTACAGTGGAGTTTGTTGAGCTGAATCCATGTTAAGCGTGCACCACAGCACAGTGTGAGCCATCTTTGGTTTGCCAGACATCTGCTGTCAGACTGTGACAGTTGAAGCCACGGCTCTGCAGAAATACACACGAACGGACTTTGAAATACCTAAAAAGTACTGGAGATATTTTTGATCTGAGGTGCTTCTGGAAGGTCACTGGATGTTCGCAAACAACCATAATCAACATGTACGCTGCTACCTATTTGGGCAAAGGTTTTACAGCACTGCTTTATAATGAAGCACCCTTTATAGACGGCCTATAAACTGTAACAAATGGCTTTATTAATAGCTGATTAATTATTCACTAATGCTTACCAAATCCGTTAGAAGCCATATATAAGAAAAACCTTTGGGTTTCCTGGTACCTTTATGCCACTTTGTAGCAAGAAATATTTTATAATGGTTACAACCCCTATACTACCATTTACTGATGCTATATGGTTATTTTATTAACCTGTGAGCATTTATGAATTACCAATTTTATAACTGTATTATTACCACAGAGTAACAATAGGGGTTTTAATCAAAGTGTTTCTGATAAAGTTGTCTAACTGCTCTATTAAATGATTCATTAACCATTATTACAGTCATTGGTTACGACTTATAAACCCCCTTTGAAGAATCCGCTAATTGAAAGTTACAGGCTCCTCATTTTACTGCGGGTTTTCAACGATGGTGAAAACTAGCAATTCAGACTGAAACAAATGAAAGACATTTGTTTTAAGCCGATATTTAATCTTTTGAACCTTTATGCCCAAAAGATTAAAGTCCCAGAATAGTTTTATCGCCGGTTGCAAAAGCCATTAAGACCATAATGAGATCCATTGGACCCATCTAACTCTATCGCTGATTAGATGGTATATTAAGACTAGATGAAAGATGTAATTAGAAAATAAAATAGCCAAGATTTAGAAACAGCACTGACTGACAAAGGTCAAGGTTTTCGCTACAATAGTTTTCGATAAGTCGACCGAACACCGTGGATGCAGTACCTGAGTTCTGTCTTTTATATCATCTGAATGCAGTTCAAGTTTTCGGTTGAGACCAGTTTTAACAGACTTATTGCTAAGTGGACCAATGAGAGGAGGGAACCTTCAGGGTGAATCCCAGCCATCTGCTGTCCCAACACACATCCGGCGACCTCCTCAGTGTACACACACACTCAATAAGACACACACACTGAGCATGGGCGCCTATGTCTTTAACAAAGCAGCTCAAACTCACACTCAATATTGATTTTTTCTTTTCTGGAAAAGGGAAATAATTTACACTGCCAGAGGAGAAACAAGTGGGACTCCTGACCAATGCCGCAGGCGCTGATTGTTAACACGAAACACTGAGAACCGTGATGCTCAGACAGGCAAATGAGTCTGGATACAAAACTGCTCATTCTGTGTCCGAGCCAGTCCGCTAAGCCAAAGCAAAGACTGATTCTCATGTTTTTTCATGACGCACGAGCTGAATTGATTTTTCAAGCACACTGGACACAAGCTGCCGGAAAACAATGTGGAGGATCCCTGAGTTTATTTTAATGTTATTCCAGAGCAACAAAGCTGAATAATAGCTGAGCTACCTTAGAATTTGGCAACAAAATAAGTGCCTTGGGCATAACAGATTCCAGCTTTACAGTATTTTCTACAGCACAATTCCACCCAGAGGATAAAAGCTGAGAAAGGTCCTGGCATGCATGAAAAATGTTTGTTTCACTTATCACTTTTCATTTAACTGTAAATTATTTCCTGAGCAGGCAGGACGGATGATTCTCAAAACAGGTGTCGGAAAAACTGAGAAATTATCTATTAGCCAAAGTATTGTGTGAGACGCTGACAGCTGCTCAAGCAAATGTTGTTTTTTTTATCAGCGAGTTCTACTGTCAAAACGAAAGAAACTGTCTGCCAGAATTCACAACACTGAGTCCAATTTCTGATGAAGCTGATAAAGAAAAAGTTTGATACGATCCTTGAGAATTACTGTTGAAAATATGTTTTGAGATTTGGTGTACTTTCATGTAATGTTTATATATATATATACATAATGTATAGTTATAGAAATGTCAATAAAAATGAAAACCAACACTTTCAAAGAGTTTCATTCTCTAAATCTTGTGATGTGACATTATTTAGGATCTCTGATATTAAATTTAATGACCATCTCTTCGCCACACATACACCGATCAGCCACAACATTATGACCACTGACAGGTGAAGTAAATAGCATTGATCATATTGGTACTATGTGGTGTTTTGCTGGAAAACCTTGGATTTTGGCATTCGTGTTAATGAAACTTTGACACCCAAATAAACATTGTCCCAGAACAAGCACACTCTCTCATGCAAATGGCAATCCCAAATGTCACTGGCCTACCCCTGCAAGAAAATTCACCCCACCACATGGCAAAAACATCAAACAATCAGGAACAGCTTGAGGAACATGACAATCATCCAAGATGTTGATTTGACCTCCAAACTTCCTAGACCCCATTCTGATCAAGCATCAATAGGATGCAGTGGAACAAGTTTGATTGACAGAGGCCCCACTGCACAAGCCAGAGTACCTAAATGATCCACTGCCAATGTCCTGGTGCCAGACCCCATAGGACACCCTGAGACGTCCTCTTGTCCATGTCCAATGGTTCAGAACATTTTTGACCACATAAGGGGGACCAACACAATATTAGGCAGGTGCTCATAATGTTATGCCTGATCGGTGCACATTCAGCTCACATGAGGTCCATATATTTTTCTAAGTAAGATGCCTTTGAGGGGTTCACTAACGTAGAAACTTCAAGAAAACTGAGCTGGCATATTGAGAAAAACTGCAAGAATTTGTTATAGTAGGATAGAAATTGATAAAATATGACATTTATATCTTTCATAACTTCACTGAGTTCATTGCGAGGCATTTGTGTACTAGTTGATGGGCTATTATTTCTGTACACTGAATTACCGTTAAATAAGGTGCTTAGACAATAATTGTTGTCTAGATGTTATTAACTACAATATATTTAGATATGAAAATGTAGGGGCGTATAAAAGTAAGTTGTTTTGGCTGACTAGATAATCAGGAGTCACTGTAATCTCCAAATTCTGCTTCCCTATTTAGGGATGATCTTTGAAATGAGTTGGAATAACTGAATTAAGGCTAAAATCTAGTCTTGATGTTTATTCGCATTTTCACTTTTTATCAACCAGATTTAACTTGATTGCTTGGTGCCGTCGCTCCCTTCAGCTCCTCTGGGCTTTTTTTGTGCCCCTCGTGTTTATTCTATCTGGTTCGTCAGTGGGATGCAACCTAATTCCGTGTCGTCTTGAATGCACTAGCAGTCGGGAAACAAGGTTATCACCCACAGAGCACAGCCCTTTTTAAGTAGTAGCTCTGGCAGACCTGTGCTGTTGTGCGCAGCCATGTTCAGCCAGCCATATAAACTAACAGTGTGTCCTCAGGCGCCCCATGAGACAGCCACTGACCTGGCTAATGTGGGTGCTGCCCTCTGTGCGCGTACATAAAATAGCACACAAAGTCTTTATGCAAACAGTCAAACAGACTCACATAACACCAGCCTATGGTCGCCGGCGTATCTGATTAGATGCATAATCTGGTATGATTCAATAATCTAGTGTCTCTTTCCTGCCTTTGTGTTCTATTTTATCCTCCACAAACATTTATGCTCTCTCCTCGGTGCCCCGGTCCATTGTTTGCTGCGTTCCTATTTTAGTCTTTAGATAGTTTGCCAGCTCAAGCATGAACCCCATCCCTGACTGTGAGCCTCAAGCCACTGTCACTGGAAAAAGAAAAGATGTTTTATGTAAACAGTAATATAATGTCCTACTTGCCTGTTGAGTGTAACAATTCCCTCGGAAGTTCACCCAGCCTGGGAGGAAAATACCCACTGACTCACAAAGGGTTTTTTTCCCCCCCTCTTGAATGTTTCGAAGTTACTTTGGATGCACTTATAAGTCTCTGTTTCAAACTACAGTGTCTCTAGAAAAAGAGAGTATGGTAAGTCACATACACCGATCAGCCACAACATGATGAACACTGACAGGTGAAGTGAATAACATTGATCATATTGGTACTATGTGGTGTTCTGCTGGAAAACCTTGGATTTTGGCATCCGTGTTGATGAGACTTAGACACCCAAATAAACATTGTCCCAGAATAATCACACTCCCTCATGCAAATGGAAATGCCAAATGTCACTGGCCTACCCCCACAGGAAAATTCACCCCACCACATGGCAACAACATCAAACAATCAGGAACATCTTGAGGAACATGACAATGGCCCAAGATGTTGATTTGACCTCCAAACTTACATAGGACACCCTGAGAGGTCCTCTTGTCCATGCCCAATGTTTCAGAGCATTTTTGACCACATAAGGGGGACCAACACAATATTAGGCAGGTGGTCATAATGTTATGTCTGATTGGTGTAATCGTTGACTGATTTGTAAAAGTCAACCAAAAACTCCTAAATACCTTTCTTGTCTTGTTTAGAGACAGAATTTCTTGTTTACTGTTGAATACTATGGCAATATTAATTTGAACATTGGCATTTATATGCAAATTCAACAGTAATGTGCTCATACACAATGATATAAAGTATGTAATGTGAGTTTCTGATAAACAGATAATGATATTAATAGATAAAATGCAACATTTAGGCGGCAACGTCAGAAAATCATCAAGTCTTTTGACTGAAACCAGGGAATTTAGCCTAATTACTGCCCCCCTGCCTGCTGGTTGCTTGTATATTTCAGAACTGGCTTTCCAAGCGCTTCGTAAGCCCCCAGCTACATTAAAGGGTCTCCACATCATTCTAAGATCTTCTGGCTGAGGCCTCTTCACTGTCCTTGTTGCCAGAAAAGAGATGAACATGCTTTTCCTGTCAGCTACAAGGCTCTCAGACAATTTGCCAGAGGAAAAACAGACTTGCTGAGTCTTCTCCTTCTGAAAACACATTTTCACTGCTCTGCATAATGCCTGTTTGCCTCTATTCCCGGTTTCTAGTAAGTAAAGTAAATAGATAAGTAAGTTTTATCTATATAGCACATTTAAACACAGTACATACTGACCAAAGTGCTTTACAGAGTTAAAACTACAGTCAAAAAGAAAAAGAAAAAAGAATAAAAGAAGAACAAGACATACTCAAAAAGAACCCTACTGACAGGCATGTAATTAATGTGTGGGGAAGGCCAGGGAGTAGAGGTGAGTTTTTAGCCAGGATTTAAAGGCAGAAATGGAGGGGGCGCATCTGACGCGGGGCAGCCACAGCAAAAGTTCTTTCTCCTCTCTTTTTTAAC
>OMNN01024143.1:38739-52475 GCA_900302755.1 Chromis chromis
GATGTGTGTTTATGTTTGCTTGTATTCATGAACACTGTGTGTTTGTGTACATGTTGTTTTTCTGCTTGTAGCAGTGTATTAGGGTTTATTTGGCTTTAGACATGAGCTAACAACTAAGACAACTGAGAAAGACCCTTTGAAAAACTGTTGGACGTTAATGTGGAATGTGTTATCTTACTGAAGACATGAAGTAAGTAAATATTATATAGCACATTTAAACACAGTACATACCAAAGTGCTTTACAGAGTTAAAAGAAGAACAAGACAAACACAAACGATTAAAAAGAACAAGACATACTCAAAAAGAACCCGACTGACAGGCATGTAATTAATGTGTGGGGAAGGCCAGGGAGTAGAGGTGAGTTTTTAGCCAGGATTTAAAGGCAGAAATGGAGGGGGCGCATCTGACGCGGGGCAGCCACAGCAAAAGTTCTTTCTCCTCTCTTTTTTAACCGCGCCCGCGGTACATATCTGTTGACATTTACCTGACTGTCTCATCTTACGTGAATTTATTTTATAATCTGTGAAGTCCAAGAGATGTAACGTTGTGATTTTGAAAACCTCTATGAATTTTGCAGTTATTATTATTTATATGACAACAGTTTTCAAATGCTGATATTGTAGCAAAGACAACTGCATATTTCCACTTTCTAATGCTGTTTTTCTGTAATATGCAGTAAGCAATCATAGGAAAAGAAGGATGTGACATTTGTCATTATCATCCCCGTCACTGGGTAAGTGTTGTTTTTCTTTGTCACTTTGATGTTGCAATCTGAATGGTGTTTTCAGTGTTTGCCCTCGTTCCAAATTACTTATCACTCATGAAGCCCTCAAAGCCTAGAGCTCAGTCAGCACAGCTGGGACTGATGCATGCACAGCACACAAAAAAACACACACACACACACTGGATAGGGAGATAATAGATATCTGGGGAGGCAAGGAATCCTTCTTTAGCTGTAAAACTACTTCATCAAATAAGGATTTCAGATTTTCATGTCGCTGGGGTCTCATTATACTCACGTTACTTTCATCCAACGAGAGTCCCTGATCAATTGATTACTTGCTTCTTTCACTCCCTCTGGGGTCTAATACTTCCAGTCCTGTGAGGGAAAAAAGGCAACAGTAATTATTCCAGTGATTCTGAAGCATTAGCCGCTGTTGGCAAACATGTCAGAACAAGAGAGGATAAGCTGACCAGCAAGAAACAATGCAATTATATATATGTAAACATGGATATATTGTAATTTTCACACTGTATATACACTGAGTAGCCAGTTTATTAGGTACACCTGGGTTCAGTTTTTGTTCAAACTGTTTCAAAATGGTGTTGATTCAACTGTATGATCTATTATTAGGATGTAGTTAGTGGTACTGCTGAGCTGCACTGAATTATTCAGGAAGGTGGTTTCTGTTATTAAGCCTTAATCACAATAGAAACACCCATGCGCATTTTATTCCTGGGCTATTGTATTAGACTACATTAGTGTTACTGTAGCTAGATGCAGCTAATAAACAGGCAACTGAGTGTATTTTTCTCACTTGGGGTCTCAGGTCCATCCAGATTTAATAATATCTAAACAGATTTGTCATAATTTGTTAGACGCCTTTTACAGCACACATAAAACATATTAATTCATCTTCCAAGTACTGATCAAAAGGAGAACAAACCAGGCATTATATCTTGTTCTTTTGAATGATTTCCCCTTAAACCTAGAACAAATGTAAGACAAATTTACATTTGTGTGGATTAAATGAGTAGTATTATAGCCTCTGACAGTTCACCCTTTTCATGGAATTCTCACCTCTGTGGCATATCCAAGTTATAACAAAAGAACAGTGAGGCTGAACTGCAGGAGTGAGACTCCATTTGAAAGGTAACATCTTCAATCATCGGCATGTGGCTAAAACAACTTAAAGCACATCAGTTCAAACCTAACTGAAATAAAGTATAGAAATAGAAATAGAAATAGAAATAGAAATAAATAAGAATAATGATAATAAATTTCTATCTCTTTTGTTTGTTGCCTCACAGCTACAAGATCCCTGGTTCGCTTCCCGATCCTTCTGTCTGGAGTTTGCATGTTCTCCTTGTGCATGCATGGGTTCTCACAGGGTACTCTGGCTTGCTCCCACAGTCCAAAAAACATGCTGAGGTTAATTGGTGATTCTAAATTGTCCGCAGGCGTGAATGTGAGTGTGCTTGGCTGTCTGTCTTTGTATGTGGCTCTGTGATAGACTGCCTACCTGTCCAGGGTGAACCCTGCCTTCGCCCTGAGTCAGCTGGGATAGACTCCAGTCCCCTTGTAACCCTGAAGAGGATTGGATGGTTAAATTCTATCCATGTGTACCACGCTCATGTCAAAAAATAAGCTGAAATAGTTTTATCTTTTTGCGGACTGCTAAATCACTCTGAACTCGCTTAGACAGGTCATTCGTGACCTGGTGGCTGTTATGAGGTGAGATCAGAAATGGCCTGCAAGAGTTTCATCATGACCCTAACTCACCTGTGCCTCTCAGCATTTCCTATAATGAAGCCTCAGTGGATGTCTATAATAGAGGTTATCCAGTGGCAAACGCTCTGCTGCTCTGTCTTCTTTAAACATAATAGATGTGAGTCAGCACTGTGCTGTGGATCTGGTCCTCTTCGCTTCATCCCACTGAGCTGAACATTGAATAGGGATGCAAAAGTACAAATGACTCTGTAAAACTGGAAAAGTGGAGTAGTTTGAAATGACAGTGTCTTTATCTCCATAAAGGGCTTTTAAAAATAATCTGTGTTTGCTCACCTTCAGATACAAATGGGCCATCTTATCTATCACACTTAAAATGGCAATAAATATATATACATGCAAAGAAGAGGGCATTAGTGATGTCACCACAAAGTATCTGAGGCCTCTGTAACGTTGCCCACTGGACACACACACACACACACGGGCAGCTACAAGCCAACTATATATGACCTGACACAGAAATAGTGGCTGGGCAGCTGAGCAGCTTCTTGGCCTTGTGTGCCACTCTGTGCTTTTAGATGCACAACAAAAAAGCATCCCTTTTATTTTCTCATTTATTAGAGTCCTGTGACTCCGGAGCCCCGGGAGGAGAGAAGACTTTTAATTTAAGAGCCACCAGTGGAGCACACAGTCCTGCCAGTCATCATCTCTGTGAACATTTGGATCTATTTGTTTTGGGACTGGACAGAATTGAGGTTGAAGGAGTTTTTGCTGCCGTTGGAGAGACTTTGGAAGGTGACAAATGGAGCCCACATTGGAGCCAAAGGATAACACAGGAAAAAGAAACATCAAAGAGGTAAATCAAAGTGCAACAAATTTGGCTTTTGTCGGAGGAAGAAACATTTATTGTTAATTTTTTTTCGCAAAATACAGTATGGTTGGTACATTTCTCATGACTGTACTTTTCTTTTAGGTTCTTGAGGACATTTTTACCTCTTATTCAAGAAACTTCCTCAGTTAACTAACAGTTAACAACTGAAGAAGCCTCTTAGATTAGAGGGGAAATATCCTCAAGAACCTCAAAGGGAAGTCCAAGTGCTGTTAACCAGAGGATTACCATAACGTGGATGACTAAGAATCTACACAGACATGTTCTAATGACTGTATTTTCCACAATATCGCCACATGAAAAACAGAATGAGAGAATAAAATGTGAGCAGATGCTCCTAGCTGCAAATGACAAGTGAATAGAATAGAACATGTTCATGTAGCTTTAAATAAACTAACACATGACATAACACATACCTTACTAGTATATTACACACATTTACTGTATATGGCACATAAAATATGTACATGTAAATTTAAATCATGGTAAATTAAATGCTGCCGAGCGACTCGAACCCCAGTGACTGAACCCCACTGATGGTGACCTGATGTTGTATTGTCGATCATTCTGCAAGTATATATGTGTGTGTTCAATTGAGCTGTACCCAATCAGACCTTCACACACCTCATACACAATTGTACACTCATTTTATTGATTATGCCCCCATGTTCAACAATGTTCTTTTTAAAATGTGGTGTAACTGTTGTTTTGTTTTTCACGTCCTATGTTGTTGGGTGTCCTGTCCCATGCATTCAAAGCAAATAATCCTGACTTTACAGTGTACAGATTCTAAATGATGAATGTGGAATACCATATTTCTTACTATCATGTCCATATGGTTATATTTATGTGCGATGTAAGATGTGGTCAGATATAAACTTAACTGAAAACAATAGAGTAGACTAGGATGGAATAGACCAAGTTTATGTCATTAAACTGAACTAAACATACTAATATATCAAATTGGCGGTTACATGTGCATTATATTACAAACACTCACTATATGTGTAACATAAAAGGCATAGAAACATACACCTATCTCCAAATGATGGACGCACAACAGAACAGAGTATGTTAAACAGAGAAAATAACTGAAAAATGTTATTTGTGGGTGTAATATGTATATCAATGGCGCCATCTGGTGGTTGAAATATATATTATTAAACTTGTTCTAATCTTTCCAGCTTTGTGT
Organism: Chromis chromis; assembly: GCA_900302755.1. Lineage (NCBI taxonomy): Eukaryota > Metazoa > Chordata > Actinopteri > Pomacentridae > Chromis > Chromis chromis. The sequence continues at coordinate 43,271 of OMNN01024143.1, forward strand.
ATAAAATGAACACCATCCTTCTTTTTCAGGCAGTCGAACCTGCAAGTGAATGTCCCGAATCAGCAAGATGCAAGGTCGACCCCGAAAACCTGCTCGGCCTCGTGGGTATCGTGAGCACCGTTCTCAACCTGCTGGTGGTGGTGTTGGTGTACGTCCTCACCCATGTCTGACACGTCTACAAACGCACCATGTGGACATATTTATGGCCTAGTCGATGAACACCATAGTGTGGAAATGTTAGTGTTAATTTGCTGGTAGAATGATTTAGTGGTAATCTGACCTATAAACTGACCTTTGTGGCTGTATTTGTAACTATGACTAGGCCACCTTAAAGCTAAAGTCCTATTCCATGAGGAAGCTACAGTTGGACCAACACTAGGCAGTACTGTTTGTTTTGTTAATTTTCTGAGTTGATAAACTTTGAACATATTTTTTACAAATTGTGTATGCAGTATGCAATTGAATATATTTACACTACAATTTCCTTTATTGAAAACTGCAAAGTCAATAGAATCACTGACCATGACCTTCGTTTTCATGCATGTTTCTTGCTTGTTTTGCATAGTTTTGTACACTGATTTTTGAAAATAAATTTATATTTATACCCTTCGATTTAAAAAAAAAAATCATCAGAATTGTTTCAGTTATCTCCACATTTATTTTCATTCAAAGCCTCATTACTGAACCGACATCTTGCTTCTGGGAAATTACAACTCTGGAGACAAAAAAAAATTACATTTTACAGCGTCCTGGCTGCCAAAACAATGAGAAATGAGAGCAGTATTCAGGCAGGATTGAGGGAAATTGGGGATTTTACATTACTGAGTTAATAGTTTTTTTTTAGTTTTTTTTTTTTTACAATTTTAACACACAAGCAAAATAAAAAAACTCATACAGTTCGATTGGTTTATGAAATCACACTGAGTTACATTAATTGGAACTGTAGGCAAAAAAATGGGATGTCAATTTCTATATAAAACAAATGTATAACTGTAACTGCAAAACATGAGAAGACATGTGCATATTTTTCCTTGACTCCTGCTCTCAGATATACCCCCAAGACACAAGGGCAGCAGTACCTGACAGATAAATACATATGTAGTGTGTAATTGTTAAATATATGTATTTGTATTTATGCATAGGCATTGTATGTAAACACAGTAGTAGAGCTAGCATGCTATTTAGTCCAGCTTCAGTCCTTCTCTCAGATATTCAGTGTAAATATCTTAATGATATGTTTATTTAAAAGTGTATCTTCTTTTACTTCTTTACGGTACAGGAGCAGTATAATTATTTGGATTGTTGATGTTAATATCAGGCAGTATCTGACAGCTGGTGATGATGTCAATCTTCTCGGACACAGCCTTCAGGTCGTCCAGGATTAATCTGATGCTGTGAGACGCGTTGATGATGGCGGTCTGTGAGGCATTCAGCTGAGATGTTGCAGTGCGAATCTTTCACAAAAACACAAACAGCTGTGTGTTTGATGTGAAAAGTGACAAAGGTATCATCACACTAACAGTAAATACTTGTTTGTTTGTTTATCTCGGACATCTACTCAGGCAATTCCCAGTTACCATCACATAATTTTCAGTTAAACCTCCTCATGACTCACGTCATTTCTATCCGTTATTGATTAATTTAAAACAGGTTTGCATTTCAGCATCTTTTTTTTGCAGCATAGTCTAACTGCTTTTCTTGTATAGAATAATATGTATGGTGCTTACCTTTTATTGTTGTTACTATTCAAGCTAGAGAATAAGAGCACTAGCTTCTGTAGTAGCTAGTAGTGTAGTTATTTTTATATATTTGACAGTAGTGTCTTAAGTCAAATACATCAACATACCTCTTTGCTGGCATTGCCGTAAACCTGCTGCACCATCAGTCCCACATCAGAGTACAGCCGGCTGTTAGACTCCTGCAGCTTCTGTTGTAAAAGGGTGTCACCTGTAAACAAAAATATATAGTTGAATAACTAAAACGTAAAGTGGATTTATTTCCATTTCATTGTTTATCACCCATTTGATAATAATCAAACCAACTATATTTTAGATTAACAATGGAAAAGGTATGTATGCCACAATACTCTACACTAAAGCTCTATCGTATTGCAGAGTTATCCCTTTTAAACAGCAAATGAAGCTGTCTTCATTCATCCTGGGGCTGCAACAAATGATTATTTTCAATGTTGATTAATCTCTCAATCTCTAGTTTTTGTGGTCTAAAATATTGAAATATTGTGAAAAATGTCGAGCCCAAGATGACATCCTTAAATGGCTTGTTTTGTGCTCAACCCAAAGATATTCAGTTTACTGTCCTAAAGTAGGAAAGTAACCAGAAAATATTCACATTTACAAAGCTGTAATCAGAAATTTTTGACTATTATTTTTGTTAAAAAATTTACTCAAACCAATTAATCCATTATTAAAATAGTTGGCAATTAATGTAACAGTAAATTTACACAATAAATATTATCATTGGAGTACTAATAATCATCATTATTATTAACAACAGTCCTCACCGTGTGGCTTGTGTGAGGGGCTGGGCCTGTCTTCCACTATGGACTGTATATCAGGGTGGTCTCTGACTACAATAAGAGGAGGAAGGTCTCTCTTCAGTATCTGAGCGCTCTCCTGCCTCACTGCAGAGCCTCGGGCAGCCTGCTCCGTCTCACCATCACTGTCCGTTTCAGACGCCTCCCCTGGAACCTGAAAGCATCAATACAGCAAATATAATGTACATTCATGACAAGCGAGTCAGTGACAGATGTTTATAAACACACTTTTTTACGACACTGAAGTTAGCTTCTGATGCAGCACTTAAAGAGAAAGTTATGGGAAACTTAATTGATAGCACCGCAAAACTGATTCTCAGCGTATTTCTCAAGACATAAAATCGTGCGAGACCTTTTAGGTAAATTCTTAATTCTGTCTGAAAACCAGTTTCAAATTTGTGAAAGCTTCATTCTGTTTGTGAAAATGCAAAACAAGGGGAGATTTTACCACTTTTATACCACAGTACACCAGGTCCAGGTCAAAAAACACTGATTTGGTCAATTAGGTCATGCCAGAGAAGCTGAAGATTCATGTAGACACAGTTTTCGATACGTGAAATCTTTATTATATTTATGAAAATGCAAAAAAGGGAGATTTTATGACTTTTTGTTTTCATCTGGACCCTAAATTATGCCAGAGAGGCTAAAGATTCTTTAAAAAATGGTTTCTGATTTGTGAAACCTTTACTCTATTTGTGAAAATACAAAAATGGGGATTTTACTGTTTTGTTTTTTGCATCTAGACCACATTAGACCAGGTCTAGATAAAATAAAAAATAAACACTAGACTAAATTGTCCTTTAGTGACTAAAGAGTCTATAAAACACAAATTTTACCCAAGTTTCAGCCAGCATTAAGGTTTACCCAAAATGTCTTACACAGTTTTACAACATTAGAACATCGGAAAAAAAGAGAATCAGTAGCTAAGTTAATCTTCCCTTAACTTTTTACAAACACACACAGGAGAATGTCTGCAAGCCAACCTTTGCTCCGGCGGTGGCTGTTTGGGCAGCAGACAGTGAGGTGATGTAGACTTCATCATCAGAGTCTGTTTCAGAGGCTTCGCCCTGCACCACTATCTGGTACCTGCTGGACATGACTGCACAAACACACGCACCCAAACAAAACCAAACTCTGTAAGTCAGTTTACAATGACTAGCTTGTTGCTGAATAACAGTAATCTCGAGAATCACATTAGTAACGCCATAACTTAGGCTCTACTTAGCAACGTTTACTCAGCTAGAAACTATAATGTAACGTTGGATAAACCGCGAATGTTAAAATATAAAGTGGCTTTAGGCAGTAAAACAAATGCAAAAAGTGCCAAACCTTTTCTGTAACATCAAAATACACATCACATGAGTAATAAGGAAGTGGCTTGTTCTTCCAGACCCAATCAGGTCTGAGCCAGCAGGCCATGTGACTACAGGCGTTTCAGGCCGCAATTGGAAGACATCCCAACCAGAAACAAGAGTGTGTTTGTACATATACACCGGCGTTCACCGAATTTGAATGCATTTTTTAAATGTTTTTCGGGGAGGCTGGGAGCTACAGGGCTTATTGTTCATAAACACACCGTTGTTTGTTGCCTTTCACTTGAAACAACAGTTTAATTTCCGGATGTATGGTTTAGTTGCATGTACATGGTTGTTATGAAGCATAACTCCCGCTAACGCTGCATACGAAAGGAGCGCACTGGTACTAATATCGAGTGAACCCAGGAGGCAGGGTGTTTTGTATACTGTTGCCAGCAATAATTTGACAGGTAGATTTAACTGGTCGCTCTTTGGAATTTATTTAGATAAAATATGCGTATTGCACACAGATATAATTTACTTTTCTTCACTGTCCCCATATACTGATATAGGAGAAACTACGTATCACAGGTTGGGCTGTGCTTGCTAGCAAACAACATTAGCTATCTGACGCTAACCTTCTAGCTAGCTAACGCTAATTTCGGGAGAGGTTTTTCATATTATTTACTTTCTGAGGCACAGCTGTCGAAATTAGTTTAAACAACTTAATTTAATCGCTGTACTGAGCTGTATATCATTTCTCTGTGTTTGACAGGAATGGCAGACGAGGCTCTGTTTGAATTTCTCCATATGGAGATCGTGTCTCATGTTTACAAGGAGCAGCAGTCTGGTAAAGGAGAGATGGACAACAAGGTGAGTTCATTAAAGGCCTGAACTGTCAACTTACACATAAAATACAACAGAGCCTTGAATGAGACAATGGTCTAGAATCAAAGCACTGTTATCATCCACTGTTAGCATGCTAGCATTCTTTGTACTTACCAGTATCTGATAATAACTCTGTTACTTCAGAATACACCTTACTGTCACACTGTAATCATTTGAGCAGGAAGCATCATACTAACATACTAATAACTGTATTTTTATCCCTTCAGGACAGAGCTGTGTGTGTTTCTGTCCTGGAAGGCATGGGCTTCAGGGTGGGACAAGGACTCATTGAGAGGTAGATGACAAAAACAAACTGTATTTGTACAATAAATGCAGTGTACTATGTATTCTGCTATATTGTAAGTGTCGGGGTTGATGTTTTCTCTATCTAGGTTGACCAGAGACTCCCCCAGCTTTAAGGATGAGTTGGATATAATGAAGTTTATCTGTAAAGACTTCTGGACAAAGGTGTTCAAGAGGCAGGTTGACAACCTCAGAACAAACCATCAGGTAGAGGAACAGTATATCTGTTTTCTTTTGGTGTAGGGTGCTTATGCATCTTGTTTGTTCAACTTCAGTTATGAAGTTGAACAAACAAGCTGTCTCCGATTTAAAATTTGTAAAATTACCCGCTGTAAAATAGTCACTGCAGAGGCTGGTGTTGGTAGTGATCCTCATCTCTCCAACTGGCCTCATCATAGGGAATTTTAATAACAAAATCAAGCTGTTCTGTAACTTCTGGCACCCAAGGAATATGCATTTACATAGCTAGTTAGCAAAGTGTAGGCTGTTGTTGGTTTAGTAACTTACGATCAAGTGAGAGAACTACTGATGCTAACGCACTCTAGTTTTTCAATACGTTACAGTATTAATGGGGCAGTAGTGGCGCAACAGGTTAAGCCCCTGGACTACTGATCAGAAGGTCAGAGGATCGAACCCCCACTGCGGCCACTGTTGGTCCCTTGAGCAAGGCCCTTAACCCCTGACTGCTCCCCAGGTGCTGCACTGCGGCAGCCCACTGCTCCTAGTATGTATAGTTAAGGTTAACTTTGAATAGGATGGGTCAAATGCAGAGAAGGAATTTCCCCAAGGAGATCGATCAAAGGTTAGATTAGATATTTTAGATTAAATATATAAATAGACTTGTTCAGGCCCATAAAGTCTCATATCCAGCTTGGCTATAGAAAATGATGCATTATCATAAAGACCTTGAGGTTTAAACAGAAACTTGTTTGCATGAATGCCCCCACAGGGCAGTGCTCGCAGAAAGAAGAAGGTGGTCCACAGAACAGCAACCGCAGATGACAAGAAGCTCCAGTTCTCCCTAAAGAAACTTGGTGTCAACAACATCTCTGGTATTGAAGAGGTAGGCCTAAAGCTTCATTATGTCCCACTGAGAACTGAGGTCAGTCCGTGTATGTTGCTTTATCGTTAACAGTGTATGAATTTGCTCTGTTCCAGGTCAACATGTTTACAAATCAAGGAACAGTCATCCACTTCAACAATCCCAAAGTGCAGGCCTCCCTCGCAGCCAACACCTTCACCATCACTGGCCATGCGGAGACCAAGCAGCTGACCGAGATGCTGCCGGGCATCTTGAACCAGCTGGGAGCAGACAGCCTGACGAGCCTCAGGAGACTCGCTGAGGCTCTGCCCAAACAGGGTCAGTGACCTCAAATTATAACGTAGCGTCTATCACACTGCAGATTTATAGCTGGGTTTTCTGTTTAGTCCAACTCTTCCTCTCCAGACTGTTTCCAGAGAAGAATCTTGCCCTCAGGATGTAATCTTAATTGTTTCTGGCCACTTCAAGCTTCTCACAGCTCATTTCTCTTCTTACAGCTGCAGATGGAAAAGCGCCGATTGCAGCAGTAGAAGAAGAAGATGACGATGTTCCAGGTGAGTGCTAGCATTTCTCACTTTGAATTATATTTAGGTTTGCGTGCACAGCACTCTGTTCCATCGTTAAAAATAAAAGATCACGTAAACATCTCACGAAAAATCTGTTTGTCTCGCATCAAGCTGCGTTCGCGGTTTTATTTGGAAGTCCTCCTTCACACTTGTCGATTATTGCAGCAGGATTTTTTTTCCCCCGTTCTCTCTCTGTTAAATACCCGTGGCAGGTTTGCTTTTCTTTTGGCTTGCGAAAGGGGTCATAGGAAGGGGATTCATCAGTTACTTTTGACGATGGTGCAATGCGGGCTTTTGTGTTTGAATCTCATGCTCATTGTTTATAAGATTGTACGATACAGTTTGCTTTTCTTTGTGAAGAAAATGGACCAAACACATGAGGTTGCCATTACAATAATCTCAGCTTTTCCCAGGACTTCTCTCCCTCTAGCTCGAGTTCTCACTAATGTAACAAACGATTACATATGTATTCAGCAATTGGAGCCGTTGAAGCCTGATGGCACCGGGGTTAACAGCCATTGCCATCACATTGTTATTGGAGTTAAGTTTCCTTTTTGTTCTCCCACTGAAGGAACATGTTTACTCAGAGCTTTTGAATTGTTTCCATTTTAACCTCCGACCCTGCGAGCCACGACTTGGACGGGCAGATTTCTCACATTTCATGGCGTAATTGAGGCCAACTTTTTGATGCTCTTTGCCACAATTTTTACAGCTGCTTTCAGGAGTTTTGAGGGCCTCATATGTCGAGCACATTGCGGTCTATATAAGATGTGGGAGAGATGAGCAAAGAAGTGGGATTGCATTACACCGAGTATCATGTTTCAGATAAACACACTTTTCCTGAATTGTGCTCTGGCACCTCAGAGTCATTTGCGCAGATGGACGTGCCTTTCTTCCCACTCAATCAATATACCGCTTGTTGTTTCAGATCTGGTGGAGAATTTTGATGAAGCATCCAAGGATGAGGCCAACTAGAGGAAATGGGACTCCCTCAGAGTGTCAGAACTTGACAGGACCATGTGGGGCACAAGATGTTATAATGTCTATTTCAAGAGGTGGAAAGTTAACAATGAAAGTACTTGAGGAGATGAATAATGTGTCAACTTTTTGGCTGTGAGCATTCTGTAATATGTGCGACACCTGAACAAAGTACTGGCGTACTCTTAAGTGAATTATTTTTGGGTAATTTTCTAGTATAGTACTCTGATGTATTAAAACTGGGGTAGCAGTATTTAAGTGTAAGGTATTTTAGTACTCATTCCACCTCTTCTTTGCCACCAGACTCTCAAAATGCTTGTTGTGCTCTGTGGTCTGTATGTCCAGTTAGAGTGAGAGATTGTGTGTAAAATGTGGTGTTTAAGGCTCCTGCTGTACATCTGTTTTCCTCTGTTACTGAACCTTAATTCTGTGGCCTCCTTAAACCACCATATCTGGAATAAACCTTTGCTACTGTCAAGAAATAGCTACAATTTGTTTTTGTTGTTTTTCCCCCCCTCAACTTTAAACACTGCTGCTGCCCTTCTGTAAATTGGTTACGATGGTCAAGTGTGCAGGTTAATTTTTTCTCCGATTTTTTAACCTCATCACATGGCTTAGTTCCAGAAGTGCAGTAGTAGAGATGACACAAGGAAAACAGTTTTTCTTTTAAGTGCTTAATTCATAAGTGCATCACCATAAGATTAAGACATTTGCAGATGTATAATGTAGAAACATGCTTCCAATATTGAGCATATTGTATGAAGTAAGAGATTACAACATTATCGTGTGAATAAAAACAAAATATACACTATAATCTACAAATTATGCAACCAACATGTTAGCGTTTGGTTGGTTGATCCTCTCAGTGTGTGGTTGGCATTTGTGGATTATTGTGAAATGCTTCAACAACTAATGAATAGATTGCCATGACCTTTAGTACATACATGCTTCCATGTGTGTTACATTCATTCCCCACTGCAAACATTTAGGTGATTCCATTCCTTTTTGTCTACTGCGATCATGTCTGAAATACTAATTGTCATTGTACTTTGGTAAATGAACAGCTACCTGCAAAACTAAGAACGAAGCTTCTAATAGTCTGTATCAGTTGGTTGCGTTTTAAGTTTCATGCATACGAGCCATTTTTCCGCATGTTGTCTTGTTTGCAATCTGTTTGTCTCTGCGTTCCTATTGTACCTTCCCTTTACTCTCACCCCGACTGGTCGAGGAAGATGTTTGTCCTCCCTGAACCTGGTTCTGCTGGGGCTGTTCTGTTAACAGTGTTATTCCTTTCCACTGTTGCCAATATGCTGCTCATAGGCAACCTTTGGATGCATTGTGTTTTTCATGTATAATTTTGTAGGGTCTTAAGCGCAATATTACAGGTTCTGAATCTTAACATTTTATTAAAGTATCAGGAAAGGAAGAGACACAAGTAAAATAGTTTAAATTCGTACTTAAGTATATGTACTTAGTTACTTTCCATCACTGCCAGCTAGAAATAAATACAAACCCAATTTTAGCTGCAAACTCAACAGTTGTGAAAAGTAACTTTATGAAATAACATTATATATATATA
>OMNN01024143.1:52509-64790 GCA_900302755.1 Chromis chromis
TGTGTAAAATTCAACCCAGGTAGAGTAACAAGAAATCCCATTTTCCAGTGCTGTTTAAAGCTAAAATTATTGGATTCTTACCTCCCAACTGTGTCATCTTGTATCTATCAATGCCCCCTCGTCCTACTATCTACAATCTGATCTAAGTCTTCATTTATCCCATGGATGTGATGCCGTTGAATGCAGTTTTAAAAAGACTGATGGGTAAAACAGCTTCATTTCAGTGATTATAAACTGGTTTTATGCTTGCAAACAGTTAAATATCTGTACAGAAAGATCACTGATGCTGAGGTCAATACAAGTTATTTCTCGACATGCCACTCCATAACAGGTATAGAACAGAAGTACCTTCATACGGTGGCAAACAGTACCACAATATACTTGTGGGATATTTAATTGCGATGTGAGGTCTTTTAAAATTCACAATACATCTGGACATTTGTATCACAATACAGAGAAACTAAACTGTATAATAACGGACTAAAAGAATTCAAATAAATAAATTCAGTACAATCAACACAAACATTTCCAGTAAACAGATAACAAACAGCTTGGCAACATCAGAAAATCACAAAGTCTGTGCAATGGGCCTCAGAAATGTGCTCACTATGAAAACCAGACAGCATGAACATGAGGCAATTCAAAGTTTTACATTAAAATTCTTCTTTTAAAAACGATTCAAGATTATGGTTTATAGTTTAGTTTAAAAAACACAATAATGGGTAAAGGATATTAAATTAATCCAACATTAAAAGACTGACAAAACCTCCATGCTTTGATAAAGCAAAATCAAGCGTGCATTGCACATTTGGCAGGTGGAGTACGGTGTAGTTAAAGTTGTTGTAGTGAAGACCTCAATTTTACATTTGAATATCTTTCAGTGTATCCTGATTAGATTTGCTACTCCACAGGCAATGCAGAAAAAAGTGCAGAGTATAACAGTTTGAAAGAGGGGTAAAAGTAAAAAGTCGCACAGCACAAACCTTCATGTGCATCAGGCGCACAAAAGAATATAAATAATATGATGCAACGCTGCTGAAATATCCCTTAAGATAACAAAATATTCCTGTAGGCCGACAGCTTGGGCATGCTACATGATTGTCCAGCGCCCAGCAACATCCCTCCAACGTCTCCTCTAGTTCACTCTCTGATTCCCATCAGTAACTTCAGTAAATGTGCCTCCATCACCTGTTGAACTAAACAGAGAAATATACAGTGTTTTACTGGACTGAGCTGAGCTTTAAAAAAAGAAAAAATCCTGATTGCAATGGATTTCACTGCCAAATAGATGCATTGGTGTTGCACATTGTGTATGCTCTCTGCTCACTGAGCATTAAAAGTGAATAATAATCAAAATATTTACATTCTCGTGCAGTTATCCTTCACTCCAAGAAAGGAGGAAAAAGGGGGAAATTGGTGGGAAAAGCAACTCCGTGTTTACTTTAGCAGCTCCTTTCACTTTCTTGGAAGCAGCAGCACTGTCAACAACTCCTCTCCCACTCAGATCACAGTTAAGTGTGACAGGACAAACTACAATCCACCTCTGGGTTCAGCAACAGGATGAAGTTTTAATTTGTTTTATAGGTTCATGTGATGATTTGTAGATGTACAAGGTGTGGCTACTAAAAAACTTAAACTTAAATTAAATGACAGTGTTTCTCTTATTATTAGATAACCACACCTTGTATAGTAGAAAGATAAAATACATATTTATTCTCCAAATGCATTATTGCTGTCATGCTACCAATAGTATAGTGAGCTCTTACTGGGAGAAAAGTGTATAATTTATTTTAAATAATATCTAAAATGATTACATTCTGTAACAGGTTGGGATGATCCTGACAAAGTTTGATAACTCCAGAGAATGTCACAACCAAATTCTCAGCCTTTGCGTGTCTATGTGTCATTTAGCCCCAAGCGTAGCCATAGATAGACAATGTGTTTATTTTTCATACACACCATTCCGATGGCCCATAGCCACAGCCATGTCCATTGCATTGAAACCAGAATCCGACTCTATGGTGGGATCAGCACCACTCTCTGGAAGACATAAAACATAGCAAAAAGCAGTTACTGTAAATGTTTGATACAACACATAAACACAGCTGCTATGTGTATCCTTTAATAAATGTTAATACAGATGACAAACTCTCAGTAATAGATATCTTCTTACCTAACAAGATTTCGACACAGCGCACATGGTTGCCATGGACAGCGTACAGCAGAGGGGCTCCTCCATTCTGAAACCCGCAGAGGCAACATCACAACATTGTTTAATAAACCAGAACAAACTGAATGAAAGATTTCCCTGATACTGAACATGTTTCTAAATACAAAAAGCTTTATACTCTTACCCAGTCATATTCGTTAACATCTACTCCACAGTCAATGAGCATCTTCACAATATCTGTGTAGCCCTTACTGCAGGCCAAGGACAAAGCACTTTCTCTCCCTTTGGCCAGGAGGTTGGGGTCTGCACCCTACAGCGAAAAGAGATGCAGAATGACGAACAATGAACACATAAATAAAGAGGGCTTGCTCAAATGTAATAAAACGATGCGATCAGAATAACCATCAGGTGATTTTTTCCATACATTTTGGAGCAAAAACTCAACAACGGCGATTTGTCCGTGTGCAGCTGCCCACATCAGGGGGGTGAAGCCTTCCTCATCTTGAAGATTTATTACAGTCTCTGTTAACATAAGGATAAAAAGAGAAATTAAACAGCATGAAGTGTTGAGCCTGACACCGATCGAGTCAATAAAAACTGATATTTAAAAATCACATTGATTATTTTGACAGATGTTACGATTGGAATGTGTGTTACAGTTTTAGTGGGAATGATCATTTTTGCATTTCTTCTCCACTGATAACATAAATAAATGAAAATGATGGTGCGATTTTTTCCATGGTTTGTACCAAACAAGCTGTCTGCAGCACCACAATGCTTCATTTAAAATTATATGTTCTGGCATGGGCTCGGTTGTTAGCACTGTTGACTCATAGCTAGAAGATCCCTGGTTCGTCTCCCGATTAGGACGCCTGGGATCTTTCTGTGTGGAGTTTGCATGTTCTCCTTGTGCAGCATGGGTTTTCAACGGGTACTCCGGCTTCCACCCACAGTCCAAAAACATGCTGAGGTTAACTGATTATTCTAAATTGTCTGTAGGTGTGATTGAGAGTGTGCTTCGTTGTTTGTCTCTCTATGTGGCCCTGTGATAGACAGGCAACCTGTCCAGGGTGTCCCCTGCCTTTGCCCCGAGTTGGCTGGGATAGGCTCCAGCCCCCACGCAACCCTACAGAGGATTAAGCGATGTATAGATGATGGATGAATGTTCTGACATATTTTACCTTTATCTAAAAACTGCAGCTAATGCGATTTGAATATTGTATATATTTTCCATTTTGTGATTTCAATAACACTTTGATGACTTGTTCAGCCCTATTTATAATGTAATGAAGATCCTACTTTTAAAATGGTTATTAATTAATGGGGAACTATTATAATAATCAATCCTTTAAGTCATGTTTTAAAGTTCAACATTTGCTGGTTGCAGCCTCTTAATTGTGAGGATTTGCTACTTTTCTTCTACAATCATAAATTGGACATTTGTGGGTTAGACTGATCTGACAAAAGAAGACATTATTTTAGGCTGTGGGTGGCTACTTTTCACAATAAACTACAAATTGATTCATTGATCAGTGAAGGAAGAACTCAGCAGAATGAGATATCATGGAAGAAATTGTTAGTGCAGGCCTACACACTGGTGTTCATGAGAATAATTTCAAAACATTTTACTGCTGTGTAACTATGAAGAGGTGAACCCATTTGACAGCTTAGGCCTTCCTACCTTGTTCAATCCTGCTGGCCAAAAACACCATTTCTCCTTGGGCTGCCAGCTGGTGAATGGACAAAGCTGAGAGGAAAAACATGTAAGTGTAAAAATCACAATTTAATGATTCATGTTAACATTGAAGAAAGTTACGTTAAAACAACTACAGTACTTACAATGCACCAAGAGAGGTGTGGAAGAAACCTCATTGCCACGGTGTTTATTGGTGAGGGTGGTGGACTGTTTGATGGGGGAGAAATGTTTGGTGGTGGATGGAGTGTAAACATGACGCACTTGTATACCCGGTGAAGGAGAAGTCTGGATATTGCACTCAGCTAAAGGAAGAAAAAATTACCATTAGTTAGTTATTAGCTATAATACTACTATTACTACAACTACTAATAATAATAATAATAGAGCATTTTTCCTAACTAAAACATACAAGGTGCTTTACAAAACATTTAAATATACGAAGCATTAGAAAGTGACAATAAAACGTTAAAAAATACAATTAAACATTAGTACAGATGTGAAACATTAAAAAGGGCAATAATAAAAGATAAAAAGGGATATCTGTGCAGGTGGATTTTTAAAAGCTTTTTGACCTGAGTCACTGACTGAGATTTTCTGACTGTAAGGGGGAGCTTGTACCTCAAAAGTGTCGGGGCAAAAACCATAAAAACATATTCCCCCTTTGATTTAAGCCTGAACTGAGGGACTTTTGACAGTAATTTATTCTCTTATCTGAAAGGTCTAGGTGCAAAAAAGTGTGTGAGAAGTTCCAAGATGTAGTTCGGAGCCAGACAATGGAGAGATTTAACAGTGATCAAGAGAATCTTAAATTGAAATCTCCTTTAAATAGGGAGACGGTGTATTTCATCCAAGGAGTTAAATGTTTGTGAGTAATCGTACTGCTTCTGAGTAGTTATAATGGCAGGCTAATTAGTAGGTGGCCTAGTGGTTTGTCAAGTGAACTTGTAACCAGTGGGTCGCCGGTTCGAGCCCCCGGACTGACAAGAGGTTGAGGTGGAAAAGTGACCACCACTGTGGGCCCTTGAGCAAGGCCCTTAACCCCTGACTGCTCCCCAGGTGCTGCACCGCGGCAGCCCACTGCTCCTAGTATGTATAGTTAAGGTTAACTTTGAATAGGATGGGTCAATGCAGAGAAGGAATTTTCTTTTTCCAGATATCAAAATGCACAGTGTTTCTGCATTTAATTTGTATTCACCTGTATAAGATCCACTTTGTATCTAATCAACTGCACTTTATCTGACTAAAAGAACAGATTTAAGATGAGGAACATAACTAAACTAATAATTACAGGTGGTCTCAGTGTTATTTAGTCCTTATAAATATCAGAATCAGAGAAGAAGTAAGTCTGATAATCACATAGAAAAAATAAAAATAAAAACACCTGACCTTCAATGGTCCAGTTTAAATACTTTACTTAAATACTTTATTTCATAAGATCCCAACTTTTATAAATACAACAAATGACAAGACTTTGGTTAGAATGTGTAAAAAGTTTAATATGGTGATGCAGATGTATTTGATCATTTCCAGCACTGATGCATTTAAAAATACAATCTGGGAATTTTTGAGGAGTTTAACTATCTTTAATTGTAAGTGAATGTTTCAAATGGTTTGGTATCGACTGTAAACACACACATCTAACTCGGTCCAGTTTAAGATGTCAGCTGAACAAACACTGTGGCCTCCTGACGAGCTGGTGGCAGCCTTGTACAAGAATCGAACTGTTTGCTGAGGCAAAACTCCATTTCCCATGATCCTTTGTTCCGCTCCGCAGTGATGTGGGGTGTGGTGGTTGAATGACTGTGTGTGTGAGTGTGTGTATGTGTGTGTGTCTGCGTGTGTGTGTGTGTGTGTTTTGCGTACAGGAGAGGAGCTGTGTCTCTCCGCACAGACCGAGAGCCGCAAATCCAGCTCGGAGCATCAGTGCGCGGAGGAAGGAGGATGCGGACAGGGATGGTCTGTGGAGGATCTGCAAGGCTTCTACCAGCGGGACGACATGAGTCTGGTGTCTGAATTGATTTGTGTCATTACCGGCATTGTTGGATTCTTTCACCGACTGAATCTGGACGTGTAGCGGGACTGCAATGGAGCGTCGATCCGAAGCGTGAGAGGTGCTGAGCGTCTGTGTGTTGGGAGGCTCACATTAGAGACAATAAGCAGAGCAGATTAGCTATTAGACACAGTGGCTTCATCATTTGTCCTGCTAAATATCTCAGTCTGTGTTGTTGGGCACTGGAGCTGTTTCCATTGTGATACCATCAAGAAGCCATACTGAATCTGTTATTAATGATTTAAAAAATCACAATCCAGAGACAGATAGGAGATAGAGGCTGATTACAGGCTTCATAAAGGCTTGCAGGTTTCTTTTTTGATTAGGTAATATAATTTGTCTTTTTGTTGTGTACAACGAGAAACAGAAGCCAGTCATGTCAAAGAATAAGAGCAGTGAGTCGGTGAAGGTGGTAGTCCGATGCCGTCCTTTGAACCGGAAAGAGGAGTCCAACGGGCCTGCAGGGGGAATAGTGCAGATGGACCTGCGGCTCGGACAGGTGATCCTCAGAAACCCTCGTGCAGCAGCAAGTGAACCCCAGAAAACATTCACATTCGATGCCGTGTATGATGCAAACTCCAAACAGAGAGACCTGTACGATGAGAGCGTGCGGCCGCTGATAGATTCAGTGCTTGCAGGGTTCAATGGCACCATATTTGCATATGGGCAGACCGGAACAGGAAAGACGTACACCATGCAGGGAGCCTGGCTGGACCCAGAGAAACGAGGTGTGATCCCCAACGCTTTCGACCACATCTTCACACACATCTCCCGCTCCCAGTCTGACAAGCAGTACCTGGTGCGGGCGTCCTACCTCGAGATCTATCTAGAGGAGGTTCGGGATCTTCTTGATCCCAACCACGGCAACGCCAGGGCCCTGGAGCTCCGAGAGAGTCCAGAGACTGGTGTGTATGTGCGTGACCTCACGTCATGTGTCTGCAAGAGCATCAAAGAGATCGAGGAGGTGATGAATGTGGGCAATCAGGCAAGGGCGGTTGGTGCAACGGACATGAATGAACATTCGTCCAGATCTCACGCCTTGTTCCTGATCACAGTGGAGTGCAGCCAGCCTGGACCAGATGGGAGGAAACATATTCGAGTGGGGCGCCTTAACCTGGTGGACCTCGCTGGCAGCGAGCGTCAAGCCAAGACCGGCGTCCAGGGAGAGCGCTTGAAAGAAGCTGCCAAGATCAACCTTTCCCTGTCAGCCCTGGGGAATGTGATCTCGGCGTTAGCAGATGGGCGCAGCGGCCATGTGCCGTACCGGGACTCCAAGCTGACCCGGCTGTTGCAGGACTCTTTGGGCGGGAATGCTAAGACTGTCATGGTTGCTACACTCGGTCCCTCCTCCCAGCACTACGACGAGACGCTCACCACCCTCCGGTACGCCAACCGGGCCAAGAACATCCAGAACCAGCCCAGAGTCAACGAGGATCCCAAAGATGCTCTGCTGCGGGAGTTCCAGAGGGAGATCGCTCGCCTCAGGGCCCAGCTCAACCACAGGAAGTGGAGGAGCCAACAGAAGAAGGAGCAGGTGGACGGCGAAGGCTGGGACAGAGATGGGGATGAAGAGACGGAGGGCGAAGAGGAAGAGGAGGAGGAGGAGGAGGTGGAGAAGGAGGCACAGGACTACGTGAAGCTGGAGGAGCAGCGGTTGGAGAGGGAGAAGAAGGCCATCAGAGAAGATCAATTCCTGCTGGCTGAGGAGAAGCAGAGGCTGCTGGGAGAGAAGGAGAGGATGATGGGAGATCTGAGGAAGGAGCAGGAAGCCACCGAGCAGCTGACCGCCAAGTACAAGGTGAGTCCAGTAGAGCTGAAGCTAAAGATGAAGGTGTTGAGAAAACCAAAAACACAATTTGTAGTTAAAATCAATTCATTTTGGATTTCTGGGTCCATTTTGGTTGAATTCAGGCGCCACCTTTTATTCATGAAAGTTACTGTTTTGATTTTGCTATAGCTCTGACTCTCCCCTTCTCTATGGCAACACTGGCTGAGGCTCATGGGTAATGTAGGACGAGGATTTCTCAGAAACATACATAGCTGAAAATGTTTTAAACTTCAATACTGGGAAAGCCCAGTGTTTCATTACCAAACATTTTCAGAACCATCATAATCTCACCACAAGCTAATAATATGACATGATCTCCCTCAGCATTTCTATTATTTTCTGAGCACTTCAAATGGCTTATCTTGACCTGTAGAAAAAGCAGTTGGCAAAACAATATTACAATCACTGTTTATTCAACACTGAGATTAGCTGGTTTTGTCAAATCTTGATAGCATTTTTTTTACTATACATATTAAACCCATTGACTGCAGGTTGAATATGTAAAAGAGAAGAATAAAGCCTCTAGTCCTACCCTAACCATTGCCACTAAAGGCCAAACCCCAACCAAAACCAAATCCTGAACCCTAAAACAAAGTCCTAACCCTTAAACAGCCATTTGAAACTGTGTCCCAAACTAAGGACAGGCTAAAATGTCCTCATTTTGCACAAATCTCTTCACTCCCAAGCTCTCATTGACAAAGATGGACACACACAGCTGTCTCAGTTCATAGACTCAGGTTAGGTGCATGTGGTCTATTGGATTATCATATGTGATATCTGATGAGCTGATAGTAACAGACATTATGGGCCGTAATGCCAGGAGCCTCATTAACCCTCAGTCAATGTATACTTGCATAATGTACATTCTTCTGCATTAACAGGGATTCAGTGTGTAACATATCTGGTACTGATATCAGTGACAAATCATTTTTTGAACATTAAAGGGGTACTATAATGCAACCATTCATCAGTTGACAGAAGATGAACACTAACTGCTGAATCCTACAATTCCAAAACTGAAACTCACTTGTGTGTTTCATTGAGATGATGCTTCTATGTAATTATTCAGTATTGATCTTTCTAAAAGCAGGCTCTGGGGTTTAACTGTCCATATTCTAAGACAATAACTGTCTACTAAAACACATGCTATTGGAAGCTGCGATCTCTGTGTTCTTAACGAAGATTAAAAAAAAAAAAGGATCTATACTACTATAACATCCTTTCATTTCATATATTTTTGTCTGTTTCCGTAAAATTAACCATCATGTGATTCTAAAGTCACTTTAGTCCTCTGTGTACAGCTGTTATTATCTGAACTACTCAACTTGTCATGTCAGAAATTGAGTTTATTTAAAGCTGATAAAAGCAGAAATATTAGTTAACAATGTTTTGATACAGTAGTTAAAAAAAACAATGAATTATTCATATCCAGGCATAAAGAATGAACTGCCTAACATACTATACAGTATGTTAAAAAGCATCAGTTTTGATATTCCAATGATCATTTCAGCAATTTCCAAAGCAAAAATCCCCCAAAAACCCAATGAATCCAGTGAGGATTAGATGCTTATACATGACAGTAAACTAAATATGTTTGGATTTGGTTGGACAAATCATGATATCTGAAAATGTCAGCTTGAGCACTTTTCTCTATTTTCACATTTTGTAGACAAAACAATCAATTATTAAAGAAAGCTATTGTCAGATAAATGATACCACTAATAATAATAATAATAATACATTTTATTTGTCAAAACAAAGCGCCTTTCAGGACACTCAAGGACACTTTTACACAAATACACAAATAACCCACTGTCAGTTTGTTTTTGATAAAACTGTCTTACTTCAGGAACATATCTGTTCTGGTTTGTGTGTTCTGTTAGTGTGACCGATTACAATAATTTAGTCCTTTGTATGATGCACAATCGGTTATTCTAAATCAGTGGTTCTCAACTGGTCCAGCCTCAGGATCCACTATGTCTCTATTAATAACAGTCATGACCCAGATTTTTGAAGTTTGCTGTTCCTGTTAACAAATTAAGGTTTACTTGGGTGTAGTCTCAACACATTTTGATGCAGCTTGGGAAAATTAAACCAATAAACCAAAAGTTTGGCTTATGTTTTGCTTATTTTGGTATATTTGGACACATATTAGGTCATGCTTCTGAGACCCTCTGAAAATGGCTTTGCAACCCACTTTTGGGTCCCGACCCACCAGTTGAGAACCACTGTTCTAAATCATGAATCTGTGATATATTTAAGAAGGGTGATGAACAGGTTCAGAGATTGTGCCTATAAAAATCCAAACCTGTACCTGATCTTCATTTGTCTACTACCCCTGTCGAAGTAGTTTCCTTGTGCAGCCATTCACTTCTCCCAGTGCTTCTGCAACGCCCATAACGCTCTCTGACGTGCTGTTCTGTAAACATGTCAAACACAATCTGTGATGAGCCCTTCTCAACGGTGTCAGAACTGTGACCCTTCAACTTGAATTTCATGTAAATGTGTGGAAGAAGAGCAGCAGAATGACACACAGCAAATGGTTCCCAGCCAGTAATGGAACCAGGGTCTAACTGCTTCATGGCATGCATGCCCATGTGGCATGTTGCAGCCACTTGGCCATCAGATCAGTCCATCTGTGATCATGTTGATATGTTATAATAAGAGTACAGTACAGTAAAATGCTATAGAGCTGATCTGGAACCAGTGTAATTATGCATTTTATCCGATTAATGTCAGTAATATGCGTCTCAAGTCTAAACTCAGATCTGCCATTAATGATCTCTACTGACCTCTTGTTTTACAGCGTTGTGTTCTGTAGCCTGTGGAATAAAAGCTGGTCTGTAGTTGGAGTCTGCAGTCAGTGGTGACCTTCAAACAGTCAGTGTGGTTCAGATGCTCAGTGTTTGGTGCTGTGTAGTCTGGAGTTTGACTGCATGATAGCTTCCCTTGAAATACAATCACTTGTGTGGTTATTTGGTTTGGCATCACTGATTAGACTCCCACAGCTGGTAAATGTTCAGGTCCGTCATCCTACCCTCCACCAGGCTGTCACACAGACGACAGATATCATCATTGCTGCTTTCTCAGACTATAGAAAGCTTCCCCAGAGCCACAAATGGCTTATAATGGGTTTCACAGGCTGGATAATTCTCCTCATGACAAGTAGAGTGAGCTTAATGGGTAGAATCAATCAAAGTTTTCATTTTAAATCAATCATGTACTGACATCCAGTAGCTGTGTTTTCCCACCTACTGCCTTTAATCCATAGTCTGATCAGGTGTCCCATACGTCCACACAGGAAGTGTGACCTTTGTAGTTTAAAATGCCACTTATTTCTTTGTTATCTTCACACACATCATCACACATCCAGCAAAGACTGAGTCAGAGCTGCAATAATTACTTGCTCTGATTCATGGCCACATCCAGTCAATAAGTCACTCGTGCAGAATGACTGGGAGACTGCACTCTTTAATGCTATAGCTACAGCCTGGACCGTCCAACGCGAGACACTGCTGGATCAGCTTACTGAACAGCCCGAGGCCCTACAGGGAGGAGAAAGACATTTTCACTGCTACTTTATAGGAGCAATAGAAGGGCTGCTGTGTATTTTAGATTTTATAACTTTAGATTTTTAGTCTTCCCACCTTCTCTCAAGCTCCTGAAGAGCCTTTAATAACTCTCTGAGCAGGGATGGGAGCTTGATGCATTCAGCAGTGGGTAAAAAACATTCAGCGTAGGTGGAGAGAGCAGTAAGAACATGAGTGTAATGACACACAGGGAGGGTTTTTACAGCTTTTAAAAGGTTGCACTTATCCTCATGTCTCCAAACACAACATGCATTTTGACTGAACTGAATTCTGGCCTATTGAAGCTCTTGTCAGTGGACAAATTGATCTGTTTGCCTCTTTACAATGGATCTGTAACATGTAGGGCTGGGCAGAACAACTCAAATCAATACCATGACACTATGAACAATATGTTTCTGATGGTGATATTTTACAAAACTGCAAATTATGTAAACTCACATATAAAATAATACAATTAATGTTGTGCAGTTATATAGTAGTGTTGCTACAAGGAGCAGCTCTCAATCAAATAGCTTATCAGTAGTAAGGCTTATTAATTGATCTAGCGGCGTGGTAATATTCACAGAAGCTATATTTTCCCAAGGATCTCAGAAGACTCTAGCACATTGGAGCGTTTAGCTTGGTTTGAAATGCAACTAAGGACCAGTACATGATACCACCACCATACACGGACATGTATGTGCAGGGTCTTTGTCGGGATTTGTTAGGAGGGGAAGCCCCTGTCTGCTGAGGTCAGGGTTCACAGACAGGGCTGGAAAATCCTGGTCCCCGAAAGTAAAAATCCTTTTCTGTTCTAGATGTGTCCCTCTTCCAACACACCTGATTCAAATGATCAGCTCATCATCGAGCCCTGCAGAAGCCTGATAACGATCCTGATCATTTCAATCAGGTGTGTTGGAAGAGGGAAGCATCTAGAACGGAAAAGGATTTTTACTTTCAGGGACCAA
>OMNN01024146.1:0-27935 GCA_900302755.1 Chromis chromis
CTAACTCCTAGACAGATTGGCACCGCAAATGTCTGGTTAAGATCATATCTTTCTGGTACAAAGTTTGAAATCTCAGCCCTCTCTAGTTACTAGTGGTGTTCCCCAGGGCTCTGTTTTGGGTCCTCCTCCTATTTATTATTTAATTCCTACCTCTTGGCCATATTTTCAGGAAATAAGGTATTCACTGGCATTGTTTTGCAGATGATGACCCAGTTCTAAGTATCCACTAAGCCTAAATCCACTCTTCTCTTACCTGTCTGATTGTTTGGAGAATAAATCATGGTTCTCATACAGTTTTCTCAAACTTAATAGTGATGCAAAATCTACTTTGATTAAACCTGATAGTTTTCTTTGGCTACTGACAGTTCCATACATTCTGTTTCCCATCAGGTAAAGATTCAACATGTTATCTTGGATGGCAGATTATCTTTTGGTCTGCATACTTGCATCTATGCAATATCAATTGTCTTCACCCATGGCTTACATCTAATAGCATCCTGCATTGACTATTGCAATTCTATCCTCTCTACTCTTCCTCTCAAGTGTCTACATGAACTTCTATTGTTCCAGAATTCAGCTGCCGGTATCATTACACATATCCCTTCCTGTGTTCCCGCAACATCACTGACTTCCTGTTAAAAACTTATTTAATTAAATTTATTCAGATATATACATCATTTCTCTGTTACTCTCCTCCTCTGTCCATTTCTCGCTTATTCATATAGACAAAGTTATACTACTGTACTTGTGAGGACATTCCACCGGGTTCTGTACAAACCTGTCTCACAGCGTGTTCCCATGAATCCTGGAGGGCAGATGCAGTCTCCATCCACATCATGACACATTCCACCATTAAGACAAGTTTGACAATCCCTGTCACAGGTCGGACCCCACTTTTTACTCGGACAGTCTACAGAGAAACAGAGAGCATACATTATCTTACTGTGTACACAGATTTCAAGCACATGTGGCTAATTTAAATTACATGGTTCATTCAGAAGCTATTAAAAAAAAAATCAGGAAATAGTGCAAAATGCATACTAAATCATAGCATCACAGTGAAATGCACACAGGAAAACTGCATTTGGTAGACAGAAATAAGAGAAGCTCAAAGCAGAGCAGGTGGAGGGTGGAGATAGCATTAAAGCTCTAATTTTTCTTTAGAACACTGAGATACGGGAAATGAAACAAACACATGTGCTGGTCACAACTTGCCAAAAAATGCAGATGTAGAAATATGTACAGATGTGTGCATATGTAGCTGCCAGGATCTGCCCCAAAAACAGAATAATCCATCCACTAACATCTGTCCAGTATAACTTCACTAATCAACACAATGTATCTTGTTTAATCTCAACAAACAATGATGTAGAAAAAATGACACTGTATGGTTTTACAGGGTTGTGTGCTTATTTCTTGGAGCTGGAAGCTGTGACTCACTCAGAAATTACTTTTTACTCCCTGATCATAAAAATTCATTCATTTATTAGGAGTAACTTGAATATGAGATCTGTATTTCAAAAGCACTTCCCACCACATCCTTCTTTAATATAATAATACATCTGTGAGTTAAAGAACTGCACTGATATTAGTAATTCTAGCAGAATGTGCAGTGAATCACTTGTATCACATCTCCTCCTGTATTTTGCAAGATCAGCCAAATACATACACAAATTGCAAATCACATCTGTGCAATAAAACCGGTTGCATAATACAATCTGACACGGAGCATGTAAGTGAGTGAGTGTGTGTTTTTTGCTTCTTATTCTGTAAATGTCAGGATTCAACAAACCTCTGACAATGAGCCTCATCCAGGCACCCTGAAGGGGGCTGTCCCCAACATAGCTGGCACTGTAGATGCCTTGATTGGCATATTTCGCATCCTCCACAGTAAGTATAGCCGTGCGATTGAACATATCGTTCCAGTGAGTCATATAATAGTAGTTTCCTGCACAAAACATGAAAACATTACTGGTTTAGTTTCAGTCCCTATTGTAATTTGCTCCATTCCCTTCATCAAAAGCCTGTAAATGTATCTTCATTATTTGTGGAGGGGCTGTTATTGTGTTTTGAGTTGTGTTTGCTGCCTTACCATTGTACTTCCAGGTCACATCTCTCTTTTGGGAGCTGAGGAGCTGCATGCTGAGGTGAACTGTCTCTCCTCTGTTAGCAGTCAGTGTGAGGTAATTTGGAATAAAACTAGCTGTAAAGAACACAAAAATTATTTTCTAGAGATGATAAACCGAACTGGTTGCATAAGAAACTGCAGATCATAAGTAATCAGGTTCATTGTGCTTGGCCGTAACAAAAAGTAAAGAGAACTTTCTGTCACTCGCACAAAAAAATGAAAAATGGTTGTATAAAGTCTTAACACACCTCTGCCAAAGTTGTTAATCATCGTGACCGACTCAAGTGGGGGAACTTCCTGACTGGACTGACAGTAGAAGATACCAATATTATCTAAATCACGGAAGTCTCTGGCCACAGCCTCCTTGTTCCTGGGCTTATGCACTTTAAAATTCGGCTTCTTGGGAAATAGGAGGATTTTGTTGTCCCTCTTGATTTCCAGCTCGACCTGGGCAGGGCTGCGCTCTCCACTGATACAGGTGATGGTGAAATGATTGACACTGGTGGCCGCGGCTGTGGAGATCATGGTCAAGTCGATCACGGCATCTGTGGGACAGAGTGTTAGTCATTCTCTGACTGATGAGGCTGGGTCACAGGTCATTTGTTATCACATCACTACAGATGCTGACATGGATCCGTTGGGTCATGAAAACACACAGATATTTGTTTCTCTTAATTAGACGTGAAAACATCTACTTCAGAAGATGTTTGGTTACTTTGGGCTGCCTCATATTTTCAGCAAGAAGTGAGGCTGTTGTTTACTGATGCAATCTGCTGTGAAGTGATTCACACAAGAACAGGAAACATAAAGTCTCTAGATGGTATTGATCAGATGTTTACATTACAAGTTACTGGATTTTTACATTACTCAGTGAAGCCAGTCACATATGTATTGTTTATTCAATTCATGAGCACATCTGCCTCAGCATCTCTCTGAAGTGTTATTGCTGTTTTCAAGTACCTGGTTTCAGTACAGTTTTGTGTCATGTGCTCTAGTCAACATATGTCAAAATTTCAATTCTGTATTTACTGAAGCAGGTTGACTCATTTAAATACCCCTCATCCATCTGTGCACATAAAAGTACAGTGCCAAATGAAAGGAGAAGTATCACAAGTATCAGTCACCACCACAGTCTTATTATGCATTCATAACAGAAGTGACTCTGTGACTTGTATATTGATACCCGAGAAAGTGTTTGAGATTTTGGTTCAAACAGAAAAGCCTCAAAGTATGTAGTTATTCAAATAATAGTGCCAAACCCAGTAATGTCAGTTTCTCCAGCATTCCTTCTCCCTGGTATTTAAGGCAGAGATCCACAGAACAATAGGAGGAAACATGGATGAGCTCCGTTTTCCCTAAGGGCTCAGAAATCTACTCTCTACACTGCGAGGCTGTTTATGACTTTAACAGAACATAAATTGTTAAAAAGGACAGATTTAACTGTGTACTGTAGGTCTGATATTGGTCTTTCTATCACGTTTCTCGAAAATTAATTTCGACATCTGCTCCGTTTGAGAGCTGCCCAAACAGCCTTAAAATAAGTTTCCTCTTACCTGATAAATCAAAGAAGCACAATACAGACACCCACAGAATCCTCATGACATTTATAATCCTCATTGCGACAAGGCTGTGTTCATAAATCAACTGCCAGCGCGTGTTTTTTTTTCAGGGAGAGCTCTACATCCAAAACGGTGACGCTGCGTCACGACGGTGCGCTTTTTTACGCATAACTTGGCGAATCCTCCAAAGCTCCTGTTCAGGTGCGAAATCTCCCCAGTAACGAAGAATCTTTAAGAGATGGTATCTCAGTGCTGTCACACTAAGCACAGAGTCAAACTTGCGGGAAGCTTTCTCTGGGTGGGAAAGGAAGGAAGAGCGTCACCAGACAGCGGAGGACTGCTGGCGCTCCAGACCTCCCCGATCCGATTAATGTATTTATGAGTTTAAACTTTGTCACTTTTTGTTCCAATGCAATGCCAAGCACAGACTAGCATTGTATTGTCCATGCATTAATTAATTGTCTTCCATTGAATCAAACATCTTGCGAATGTTTTCTGTTTTAGAAGAAAAATGATAGTTTGGTCATCATTTATCACTTTTCTGTGGTACTTTACTTTGTGGTACTGTAGTGCTAAGGAAACTGAAATAGGAAAAGGTTTTCCTTTCTCCATCTTGCAAAACATGAGGCAGCAGGATTTTTGCGCATGGCAGAGATATTAAACCTCGCACTGTTGAAAAATGTACAAATGCATGTTGTAAAAATGTACCCACTGCATGCTGAATAATATGAAAATGCTGTGTATCTATTTTTGTGTGGCCAAGACCTAAACTATCCACTGTCAATTTGTCCTCCCAGGCTGACATTGTACTCTTTGCCCTTGATCTAAGTTGTAGAGATACTGTGGAACACCAAATGCAGCAGCTGGTATCAAGTTTTGCCAAATGCAACAGCTTTGTTCTTTCACTTTGATGGGTTAGTTCCAATGCCTGCAGCCTTTATGGTCAGTTTCCCCTTCACTCATAATCAGTCAGCCTCAGGAAATGATGAACAATATGCTTGTTGTGTCTATTTCTGCTTCAATCTTTAAAAACTGTGGCACTGTCTCACTCTGAGTTGGAACTCTGCAAAAAAAAAAAAAGTCTGCAAAAACTGTTGGACTGATTTGCTGTTTTCTTTACGTTTCCTTGAAGCGTCAGACAATTGGCTTGAAGCTGATACAACTTCTTATTGTTTGAGATTTCCTGTTTTCAATTTAGGGAGCTCACATGGGTTTCTTTAGCCTGCAAGGCACATTCTATTGTGAGCTTCTCTAAAAACAAGGAGTAAAATAATCTACGGCTTGGAAAGCATTGATACAGTGATGTTCAATCTGAAAAGGTAAATAATGTCAAAGTATTTAGTTTGATGTCAAATAATGCAGGGATCCAAAGGGATCAGGGGAAGGGGATGTTCTGGTGGTTCAGCTATTTAAGGTATAAAAAGAAATCAAACCAAAATTTGAGATGGGTACACTCGTGTTGGAATTGTTTTGTATAAAAATGAGTGTTTCCATTTTGCCTCTTGGCAAACGAAGGCTCTTGATGCTCAAAGTTGGCTCAGGTCCCTTTGACCTGGTAGTACAAACTGTGCAGCTCAGACGCCAGAACAACATCTTTCAAAAGACTCTCCTATTTCCTCTGCACATGCTTCAAAAATATCCACAGACAGGAATGGACTTACCAGTAAGAACAATGATACTGACCTGTCACATGAACACACTGGTACCTGCTCAGTTCTTGCTGCAGCACAATCCAATGCACAGCAAAGCTAAAGGTTTACTATACAGCAATATGCAACAATGTGTACTTTCAAACTGGTTTTGCATTCTCTTCTGATAATTTTTTTCTGATAATTATTGCAGATTTTGCATCATTTTGCCAACCTTGTAATGTATGTAATGCATTGTAATGTAGTTTTGAGAGACAAATGAGGAGCAAAGACAGAAGTGCAAAAAGAGAAAAGCGTTGTGTGTTGCAGACGCAGCATGGTGGAGTCTCTATAGGAAGCCAAAAGGGAAAAGACCAAAGGCTGGGTCAACACAGATGCTTCTGCCTCTGGCTGCATTAAGTCTGTCAGGAGCCAGAGAACAGACATGTGTGCTTTTGCGTGAGTGTGTGTGTCTGTGCATAAATATGTGTCCATATGTGATGGCACACAGGAGAGAGAGAGGGAAGCAGCAGATTGTATGCATGCATGTGTGATGTAACCGCATGTGTACACAGAATATTGTTAGTGTGTATCCATGCATGTGTGTGTGTGTGTGTGTGTGTGTGTGCGTGTGTGTGTGTAAATGTGAAGGAAATGATTCTGGCGGGGTGAATATGCAGGGTGGAGGCGTCTATCTGTGCTCCTCAGACATTAGCCATTGTATCCAATAGTCTTTGTTGTTGTACAGCAATTACAAACTGTGTTTGTTATTAGAGTTGCAGCCACTCGCTTAATGACACTAGCAGACAAAGACATGGCACAATGTGTCTCCTGGCCAAGTTCAAAAAGCACAATATTGCTTCCCAATGAGTGACAGTTGAACAAACATTGAAAGGAAAATTGTGTTGGTTGAAGAAGGAAGAAAGAAGGAAAGACAATGTGCTGTTTCTTTGGCATGCAGGAAGTGAATATAATTATGTCAGAAGTGTATGTGCTCTTCATATTGTTCTGACTTGTGGTTCAAATTACCTTTACCATATTGCATTTTTTTTATTTTTTATTAAAGTTGATAGAATGAGCACATCACTTTATATAAACTCCATATTAATTCTGGCTTAAACTGTGGATTACAGCGGGGTGTATAATTCAATCAACATTCTCTGTAAGGTTTCTTTTACTTGACAGTCACTGTAAAACCACATTTTCCATTCCTCCTCATAATTTCATTAGAGAGTTGAACTCTTCTTGTCTCTATCATTGTGTATCTACAGTAACAGTCCATATTGCCACTCTTAAGCTGAGATTTTTGCAAACTCCATTCAGAACAGTTGTTGTGGTCGGCTGAGAGATTGTGGGGAAATGTCCCCCTAAATCGTGTCAAGCAGTAAATTTACAGCAGCACACTCCTGGGTATGTTTTAGTGGTTTCTGACATTTTGTTGTGGTTGTCGTGGAGGAGGTGGTGATGGCCTAGCTGGGGGTGTCTGGAAGTGAGACCGGCAACAGAGGCGGGAGGTCTGTGAGACTTTGTGAGAAAGTTTGTATTAAATTCCCATTTCCCCTCATTGTGTGGCGAGCTGGCCTGGCTCCACACGCACTGATCCTGCAGGGCCCTGGGAGCCTCACCAAGGGTGTCACTCACACCTCTCAGGCCCCTTAAATCACCCCCCTCAATTCCTCCCCCACTGCGGTTACAAACCCTTGACCTCCATCCTTATGTACTCCAAGCAGTCTGATAAAGAAACCCTTTCTAAGGATCATGGAGATTTGGGGAGATGTGAAGCATGTGTGCTTGCAAGCATGATTACTTCAGTGTTTGTGTGTGTGAGAGAGAAAAATGTTCTAAGTGATAGTGAATGAGATGATGAAAGACAAAAAGACAGAGCTTGAGATAAAGCATGTATGTGAAAATTAATTGTAGATTTTAAATACTTCCATCTTACCAAGTCGGATTTCCCCAAAGATAAACAGCAATAACAGCCTGATAACGCTCCAACGCTACTTCTATGTACGTTCTGCTTGTGTTTACGCTCTGATATGAGCTATCTGTCAACAGTTTTTTTTAAAACACAATTTCCATGGTGACAAACTGACAGGTTTACACACAACTATCCCAGCTATATTTCCCTCTCAGTTCAGAAAAAAAGGCAGTAAGCCATGTATGTTCCATTGGAACTGAGTGGTGTCTAGCCTTCAGCTTTAAAAAATAAACTGAGAGGGCTTCCCGTTTTGCAAATATGTACATTCCTGTCTGCACAAACAGACTCTCCTTCACAGATCAGTGCATGAATACAGAATATATGTATAATAAGTACATCTAAGTAATCTGGATTGTACTGAAAAGTCACCTACTAAAAGTATTTCTATTGGGATTATGAATGTATGACAGGAAGTGGATGCTATACTCTGGCCCCGTCCACTATTATTACTATTATTATCACCGTGTTCACCAAACAAATATGGAAAGCACAATACGCCACTTCATGTTCTATTTTTACATCGTATCAGATTTCTGCGCATGCCTAAAGTCCCGCCGCCAGTTTCCGTTACGCCGTCACAGCGCCACCAACAGGCCTGGCGTGTGTTTTACATCGTTTCCAGACGTTTCAGGTGAATTCGTGTGGACGGTTACATTTACTGAAACGGCTCGTGTGGACGAAGAACGTTTTGCAAACGATGCGCGTTTCGGCTTCGTGTGGACGGGGCCTTAGATGGTCATGCTGATACTGTGCATGTATGAAATACACTTTTTAAATTTTAGTTGTACCTGACTTAAATTTAAATTAGTCATGTAAATGTATATAATAGACAGTATTGTAGGGGGGCTGCACAGTGGATCGGTTGTTAGCACTGTCGCCTCACAGCTAGAAGATCCCGGGTTCACATCCCAGAATGAGATCTTTCTGTGTGGAGTTTGCATGTTCTCCCTGTGCAGCGTGGGTTTTCACCGGGCACTCCGGTTTTCGCCCACAGTCCAAAAACATCCTGAGGTTAATTGATGATTCTAAATTGTCCGTAGGTGTGAATGAGAGTGTGCTTGGTTGCAATAGATTGGCGACCTGTCCAAGGTGTCCCCTACCTTCATCTTAACCTTAATAGTGGCATTAGTCATGTAAATTTGTATTGTAGGGTCTTCAAATTAGTCAGGTAAATTTGTGTAATATATAATACTGTAGGATCCTTTCCTTACTATTTAATGAGTCAGGTAAATTGAGAAATAAATAGTATTGTACTCTATATTTTACCCTTTAATAAAATTTGAATGGGTGAGTTACATAAAAATTCCCTCCGTTGTGATGAATAGGGAAATTAGCTGTTAAGACCAAAACCGTTCTTTGTACCAGGCTGTAAGCATGTTTATTTCTGCTGTAAAGTTGGGCAATTTAAAATGGGATCAGTCGGTACTGACTTTAGAGGCAGCCTCCAGTGGACATTCAAGGAATTGCAGTTTGCAGTTCTTTGGTAGCTTTGATGTGAAAGTAAATTAGTATTTCATGCATAATATTGTAGGGTCTTAATATTTAACTAAAATAAATAAACAATAAATATAAATGATTTAACTGATGGACCACATTGTTATGGTGCAAGGAAACATTTTGGAGCACATGTCATGAACAGAAAAAAAATATTCTGTATTTTTCAGCAGATGTTTTGATGATGTAGTTGCTAAAATTCCATTTTTGGATTTGCTCCTTTATATCTGTGGATGTCATCATGACCAATAGCTTTAAGATGGAGATGACTAATCTGTGGAGCAAGACAGCCTTTCAAGAAAGACATGACAATAATGAATGGACCCTGTAACATTTTATTTTCTACAGAAAACCTTCAAAATCAAGCAAACAGCTTGTGATAATTTATTATTGTGTCTCACTTGTTTTTAATAAACATTAACTCATTAGTGGTCATCTGGGAAACAGAAACACATGGTGCTACAACTGTGCAGCAAATGACACTTTTGTTTAGATATGAAGTTTTGCTGATTTCTAAATCAGTAGGCATCAATCATATATTTAATAACAGTATATGAACTGGAGATACATGTTGGTACAAATTCTAATGAAGCAGGAAACCTCCAATCTGTCAATGCGTTCTCATGGACACATTAAAATGGTGCAGCTGTAATAATGATCGGAGACACTGAACCATCTCCTTGTCCAAAGCACATCTTTTGTCGCTTGTCGCTTCCTTTTCTCTCCCACATTTCCTGTCACTTTCCACTGTATAATTTCTCACAAAGCAAAGCTGCCATTTAAGTAACCTTAAGGGGAAAACGCCTTTAACAGATGGATGGACACATGGAATGATGGGAAAACGAATTGACAGGACACAAAAATATACAAAGTCAGCATGGCCACAGGGTGATCATGATGGGCAAAGTTGCTGAGATATAAAAGTTGTGCACTATGTGGTGTATGATTTTATCTTTTATCTGAACGGATGCTTACAGGTATGCAGATATGCATAGCAACTTATTATTGCTCACCCTTTTATTACACACATACCATACACACACTACCTTCTTCTTCAATAGGGAGATACAAAGTGAGTTACATACATGTTTTAGGGCCTCATGCTTCAGGTTTCAAGTTCCCATGACAGGAACATTTCCATACCTCCCGTTTCCTCAGGCTCCACCAGCAATCTCATTACCATTATAATTCGCTTACACAGACATTAACTTGATGGTTAATTTCGAGCCATAACATAGACAGACTATTAGAGCGCAGGGATGATATTACCAACCAAATATTCCTGTTTCAGATTGTAACCAGGGAACAGAATTCTATTACACCGACATACACAACAAGTGTCTTCGTTGTGAAAGAAAGAAAATGAGAACTGACAACTGGAAGAATATACACTGTGTCCGGCTATTTGAGAAGCGCTCAGCTCCTGCAGCTTCCTATACAAGTGAGTAACTATACACTGAGCCACTCAGGGAGGCAGATTAAAGATCACTGCATTGCTGGTAGTGGATCATACAGGGTTTCAAAGACAGAAGAATAAAAAGGGAGGATATCTCCTTTAGTTTAAATCAGCAATCACAAGTTTACCCACTTTAAAAAGTAGGCGTGCTAAATAATCAGAATAGTATTTGTAAAATTGTTTTAAATGAAATAATTTAATGTTAAAGTGGTGTTACGGGCAACAATGGACATGACTGCTCTTATTACTATCCCTGGCAAACAATATTGCTGTTTTCTATAAACAGAACAGCCAAAACATTGAAAAACTACCTGCCTAGTAATGTGCAGGTTCCCCTTGTGCCGATAAAACAGCTCTGATCAATCGAGGCTTGGATACAGGACCTCTGGGGGTGTTTGGCACTGAGATGTTAGAAGTGAATCCTTTGGGTTCTGTGTGTTTCCATGGATTGGGGTTGTTCAGCCTATCGAAGCTCAACTAGATTGGGTCTTGGCAAGTTTGGAGGTCGGGTCAGTGCCTTGAGCTCTTTGTCGTGTTCCTCAAACCATTCCTGAGCAGTTTTGTGTCTCAGAGTGCTGTTGCCATGGGGTGTGGTGCAAACCTGGACCCAAGGTTTCCCAACAGAACATTGCATTGTAATAAGATGTTCAATGTTATTCAAATTGACTGACAGTGGTTGTGGCTGACTGGTGTATTCATGTGTCTTATCCCATTAAAAACATCTGTTGAATCAATGGTGTCACATTTGTACGAGACCAGCATTGTGGCTTTCACAGGTCTGTGGTTTCTGCGCTGCTTTCACATGCTGTAGGAGTTAATATGTAAGGCGCTCTTCAGAGTTAATGGCTCCCATGACAGTTTCTAGCTGACAAAATCTAACTGGGCTGAGGGACCACATGCCTTGACTTGCATGTTAAATTTAAATACATTTCAAAGCTGCTATATGCAGTAAGTAAGTACAGTAAATATTTTGTAAGTTTGGCCAAAATGGTCACAGAGCCTCCTCTTTGAGAGACTAAACTAGCAGCACTGAGCCACTTTTCCACTCAAGGATTGAATAATGAGGCTGAGAAAAATGGCCAAAGTTTACCTACCTGTCCTGACAAAAATACTGCTGGTGCTCCAAAGGCCAGTTGATCATTTTGTGACATTTACAATGTGCTGACTTCACAGTATGTTGATAGACAAATTTAAACTCCAAAGTGTTGAACTTCGACCTTGAAAACATGCAGGAACAGTACTTTTTAATGAGCCTGTTTCCCAGTGAAAGAGTAAATATATTCATGTTACCTCAGGATGAATAAGAATGTTATAAATTATTCACTTGCATGACAATGTGAACCAGTAATTGAATACAAGTGCAATAACTACACTTTAAAGCATGCAGTTTCACCGATGATTTATCGGTTTTATTTACTTCAGCACCACATCATCTAATAACTACAGCAAACTTTGTCGGTTTCCTGTTAATTTAAAGATTTTTATCCAATTGTGTCTTCGTACATGACACACAGACAGCCTCTGCACTCACACAAATGCAACTATGATGAAGCTACTTGTTCATAAATGTTGTTTTCCTGTCCATTCATTGCTCCCACACTGGAAAGAAAACACGGTCCAGGATTGAGAGTGACCCACCACTAACCCCAGTCTCCCGATCTGCCTCCTGGGGTGAGGCTGGAGCACAGGGGATGGAGATGAGGTGATGTGGGTCCATCACCAGATGCTGAGCGCGGTGACCCGTCAGTCTGACACCAAACAAATTCTCCATGTTGTCAGGATGTTGATGGATGTTGATGTTATAGCCCCTGCTGACCCCGCACAGGTAGATGTACTGTACACGCAGATACACACCTCATTAATGGTGTTATGGAAAGCCTCTGGATCCGACTAAGGAAACCCTAATCATAACAGCATGCAGTCGACCTGTAGGCTTACTGTTAAAAAAAAAAAAAAGCACTGAGGTTCAGAACAGGATCATGCAGGATAACGTGATTTCCGACAGTCAGCAGACATAGCCAGACAAGTAAAAGGGATAGGCGGGATAGTTTTGCTAAAACTGTCTTGTTTATGAAGGTGAATGTCACATATAATCCTGAAAAGCTAAACTTCCTTCTTTTACATATCAAACACAGCTTCAGAAGAATACACCTTTGTCTGTGGCTTGGTCAGTTTAGATTGCACTTCAGGTTTTGGCACTGAAATTGTCCTTACTGGATTGCTTTAAAATCCACTTTTGTTTTAATAAACTGTCAAATGTCTGAAGAGAAATTGAAGAATAAAAGGCACAAGCATAGTTTTATTCCTGGCTATATTTTATTAGCCATGGTCAGGTACTAAATTCAGAGTTGTGTTTTTTATTGCTATTATTATGCGAGTTAGGGTTACAAATCCTAATTACAGAAATAGAATATCTGTCCCATCGGAACATGGGTATCAAGGAAATTGTGGAAAAGGGAGTGGTACTGAACCCGGCCAACTTGTCTCTGGAATATTATAGGCATTTTTGAGGAAGTTGAATAACACCCTGGGAGTGCTGAACTGAAAAGCAAGATTCGGCGCAAATGTGCAGCGAGACTATAGTTGCAAGAGGCCCTGGAAGCGCAATTCAACAATGTGTCACCTGGGGAAATGATGTAAGACGATAAGGTAAGATGACAGCCTGAGCCTGGGAGTATTGTAAGTGAGAGTTTAAGAAAGCAGAGAGAGCACTACAGAGAGAGAGATGGATGAGCTGTTGTTGCTTGTCCACAGTTGTCCAGAGAGCTCGAGCCAGATTCAGGAAGAGGTACTGCTGCTGGAGGCTGATATGTGTGTGAAGGAAGTGGAGGGAGCGCAGGGGCAGGAATCACCCTACAGGCAGGAAAAGGCCTGTGGAGGTGATGGCGGGGGGAGGAGGTGGAGGGTGTCGGCTCCTGTCTGATTCAACTTGTTCAACAAACACACACAGACACACGCACACACATGTAGGTTCTTGTTCCCATCAGCTAGTGAGACGGAGACACAGCAAGTGAGAGCTGGATGTCTGCTGCTGCCAAAGCATGCAGTTACTGAGGAAGCTGCTGCATTTTACATGCAACAGTGCTGCTGTAAATACAAAGGTGCACATTGTAGGAAATCCACTTTTTAATGGCCATGTGCTTTTATGATTGGGTTTTAGTATGCAAAGGCATTCGTTTAGGAAAATTATTCATTGGATCGGCCTCGCTGCTTAATTTAAAAACAGAACAGTTTTCAATGTGCCTTTCAGACATTTTTTTTTAAAGCAGTTTCTGGTTATATTTATGCACACCAATGATTCATTGTGTTCCAGACAGCAACACTGACTCCTCAAATCTTCTGGAATTACAAGTTGCACAGAAAAACACCCTTGTCTTTTTTAATTATAGGATCTAATATCAATATAATCCTAAGTTATAACAGTATAAATAAAAAGCAATTCACTCTTCCTCTTTTCTCCCTTACCAGTATGATCCATGATTACACAAACAAATAGCATGTTCCCTCTCTTGATATGACTGATTGTATTAACCAGGACACGTATACAGAGCTGGCCCTACCCAATGTGGTGCCCTAGGCGAGTTTTTAAATGGTGCTCCCCTCCATCATCGATTTACATACGCTTAACAAAAGAAATCGAATAGCATTGTTTTGTAGTAATATTATTGGGCATTGCTTTACATTTGAATCAATGTGAGCTTTTCCATTTTAATAGTCAATAGTAATAACTAGTTTTAATATATTTATATTGAAGGTGAATTTTTTCCCAATTTCGTGGCGCCCCCTGGAGGCCATGGCACCCTTAGCATTTGCTTATATTGCCTAATGGGCGAGTCAGCTCTGCACGTATATGAAATACTGTATGTCCAGCAGCTGGATACAAGGTTATTCCTGCATTGACCTCAACTTCTTTTGTACACATAAACAGCTTGTTTTTTAAGCTTTGTGTCTAGCTTTGGCTCCCATCCAACAATCTATAGGAATAGATCCATCTAGTGATTTTACAAGTGGGCAACAACAACAAATCTTGCATATTGGTTTAAAGCTGTACAGTGGGCACCCTTGAATAATTTCTCATCTGTACACACAGACTGAACACGGGCAGAAGCAGTTGCACATACAGATCTTTTATGTGTGCAAAAATTAGTAGTTAGTCTTTCATGCTGTGTTGTTAACTGTCAGATTCCTCGCTGAACCACTGCTGAATCCGACAGCACTTTCTGCATAAATTTTCGTAAAGCATTCACAGAGGGATTAGAAAAATGCAGTTGGAGCTTATTAGAAATGTGTTGACTTTTACATGAATCTCCCAAAGTTTGCACATCCACCATGCAGAGCTGTGAAACTACTGATGTTTTCAGGGCATCTTTCTCAGAGGGTGTTTTTTTCTGCATGACTGGGCCCATTTTTCTGCAGCGAGTTTATCAGTCAGCGTATTGTTAAGAGTCTGTTGTACATTCCCAGACATCCAAAACAAACAGTAAGGTAATAGCACTTACTGATTAACACACCATTTGAGTAAATCACTCGCTTCAAAGAGCTTTGTTCAGGTCTTTAAACATGGACCTGAATGCATTTGAAAATTGGTAGATATCCAGCTTTATGTTTTAGTGGCATTAAGTGTTTTAATAGGTAGTATTCATTCACCTTGAAGGCTGACGGAGAAGAAAAATAAATACCTTC
Source organism: Chromis chromis (assembly GCA_900302755.1). Lineage (NCBI taxonomy): Eukaryota > Metazoa > Chordata > Actinopteri > Pomacentridae > Chromis > Chromis chromis. Next base: position 14,927 of record OMNN01024146.1, read on the forward strand.
ACCACCATAAAAGAGAGAAACTGGAAGACTGATATTAAGAGTATGCATTTCCTCTCTATCTATATATACAGTATTACACCTGCAAGAGGTGGCAGGAGATCAAGCCAAACAAATACAGACTCTGTACTCTGCATGTTAGTGCCAGTGAGGTATGTAATGTTACACCACTGAGTCCATATAGTCAGGAAATTCTTATATTAGATTAAATTAGATGAAACTTAAACAACCTCTGCGTTAAAACTGGGTCATAACAGGAACAGAGTGAAGGATATCTATAAGGAGAAAAAGACAAAAGGGCCTAGTTTTGTGTGCACAGGCTCCTTTTGTAATGTGGCTGGATTAACAGAATTAGACCCCTGATGCTCAGTATCATATCTAATATAACGGTTGTTAAGGTAGAAGAGCACTCAGAGAATAATGCAAATTCTGAATTAAAATGCAGCTGTTTCATTTATAGATTTGCAGATTTGAAGCAGATGTGTACAGAGCCTCACACACATTATCATATTTCCAGATGGAGTCCACATATGGACTCACAAAAATGTGAACAATGCGCAACTCTCACCTTGTAAAATTTACACTTAGATTGGTCCCAGCAGGGAATTTTGCGTGAGGCCAGAAAGAAAGAACCCGGCGATCGCTCCAGCCAGCCTCCTGAGAGCTCTGGATTGCCCCTTCTTGATGCCTAATGGAAGACTTGTTTGTCACATAGCTCTTCCTCCTCCAGTGCAACTGTCCATTGTTATGTACAGTGTGGCACGTGTTGTTATTTCCCTCCTCTTGAAGGACCTAGCAAGGCTTTCCCATCTTCCCTCGCATAAAGGGCCGTGACCTCAGACCTCACTGTTCCACTTAGAGGACAAAGAATAAACATCCCATGGCAGCAAAAGTGGGGAAAGCCCCCCTGGCCTAAAATCTTATCCACATTCTGAGATCAGTTCTGCTGCTTCCACTAATGACATTACCTTGTTCATGTTTGTGTGCAGTAGATGGACTCACAACATTATCAGTAAAACATCTGACATGAAATACGTAGTGCATCCAAAGCTTATTTAAAAAAATCTGCACTGAAATATCTTTCTGAGTAAACCAGTATCCCACAAGTCTAGTTGAGACTGATATTAATAGCTTGTCTTAACTTTAAATGTATAGACTTGGCCTTTTCTGTGATGCAGATAGAAGCTGTAATGTAAGACTGTTGACAGTATGTAAAAACTGAAAATATGTTATGGCACATATCTAGAACAAGAGGGGACCAGATAAACACAAAAAAGAGGTAAATGGTTTTATTATCGAACCATATAGTTTTACATTATTGTTTGACCGATAGCTTTTTCAGGACAGATGTCAATACTAATTATTTAACGAGACGAAAAACCGATATATATCTGCGGTTTAAACGAAAGTCATGGTGTTAAGATTTTGAATAACACAAACTCCAACAAAAGAAACATGATTTACATATGTTTGCCTACAGCAGAACTTTTAAAAATGTATCCTTTAGTGTTCATAGTCTATTACTTAATAATAATAATAATGAACTGGTTTTACATTGCGCTTTTCTGTCTTTTGGACACTCAAAGACGCTTTACATTTCATTATTCATTCACTCCCATACTTGATGGTGGTAAGCTACGTATGTAGCCACAGCTGCCCTGGGGTAGACTGACAGAAGCGAGGCTGCCATTCTGCGCCATCGGCCCTTCCGACCACCACCACCCACTCACTCTCACACTGCATTCACCCAGGCTTCCTGGTGTTCCCTCACGGTCTCCCATCCAGGTACTGACCAGGCCCTACCCTGCTTAGCTTCCGAGATCTGACGGGATCGGGCATCCACAAGGCGGTATGGCCTAAACACATACATACACAGGGTGATGACTACAGATAGAGGCAAGCGGCTGAAACAGAGCCAAAGCAGTGCATTTCTTAATTATTTTATTGAAAATCTAAAAAAAAAATCATACTGACAATGCAGAATATTAAATGCGATTATCAGCCAAAATGATTATCAGTCATTCCTATTCTTCAGACTGTATGCTGGGAGAGAACTTGTCTGTAAATTACACTGTGAATTCTATATTTACTAACATTTCTGTACAATAAATTATCTTAATAGCATTTAATATACAGTATATTCAAATCTACCTGCAAATTTAAAAACAAGATTGTGCACCTTTACGTACATAGCAGTTGCATTACTTATAGTGTGCCTTCAGTTAACATTTAAAGCTGCTACATTTTTATATTAACAATGAATCAAATGTGCCACTAATATTTTATACTCTAGTTTATATTTTTATACTAGTTTTTCTCAGTTCTACAAAATATTTTAGCATCTTTCAGCTCATTGTTTTTGGTTTAATGGCTTCTCCATTGCTCTGGTTCACTAACTGTTCTCATCATTAGTGTCTGCAGCCATGGCAAACAGCACAACCTCAAACCAATATCGCCTGCTCGATGTGTAAAGAAACTTTTGCTGACTGTATAAAAGCTGATCTGCCAGTTTGTGCTGCTGCCAAATGACCAAACAAATTTGTTAATACAGATTTAATGTAAAAACATTCACCTCTACCGGCCAAGTTAATATCACAATCCATCTCAGTTAAAACCACATCTTCAATCACTGCCATTGTACCTGCTCAGTCGTGTTTACTCAATGTGAGATTCTTTGCCAATAAGTCTTTTATCTACCAGTGTAGTTTTTGTTGTTGTTGTTGTTGTTGTTTTTTAACATGCCAAAGTCATAGATTAATCCTGTCACATATCCTCTCATTGAGCTTTTCCCCCTCTGATAGTTTATTTTTCCACCAGTCCAGAGTGACAGTCCAGGGGGGTCGCCTTGCAGTAATACACAGAAATGATTTCAGTTGTTTCGCAGTCACACTTGGCTGCCTTTCCACATTTGAAAGCCTTAGCTTTGTTTTAACAAATAAACTGCCGATTTTAATGTTCTTTATTCTACCGACCTCCTCAACTTACTTGTGGTTTTATTCAGGAATGTCCTGATCCTTCATCAGTCATCATGTTACAGTATGACAGAGCTCTTGCTGATTTTATTATCCTTGTTTGTTGCCCCTCTTCCTCCTCGTTTACTTCTGATGTTATCAAAGTTTTAGATTCTTTCAATCTGAGCCAATATGTGAAGCAGCCCACCTACTGCATGATAACAGACACACACTGGACCTTCGGCTCTTTCATGGTTTCTGTGTGGATGTTGTGAGTGTGGTTGGTTTTGTCATCTCTGATCACAGCACAGTGCTCTTCCAGGCTTCACTCCTCTCTCCTGACTCCAAACCCCCAACACTGACTTACTCCCACCCTCTCATCCTCACCTCTGTCAGGATTTTACTGCCTCAAACATGTCTTTGAACAACATCATCACACTGCAGAGGAGCTTGTCAGTTTTTTTGTAATTCTTCTTGCACAAATATTTCATATTGTCCAGCTCCAGTCAAATACAAACCTTCTTCTCCTTCACAGATGAATGAAGAATTAAGGAGCTTACAGAGATGATACAAGAAGGCTGGGTGGAGTTGGACTAAAGACAAGCATAGTGTCTCTCTAAAAGGATGAATGTCTACGTATCAGTGCTTTATCGAAGAAGGCTTTCTTCTCTGATCTTATTGCTACTCATTACTGAATCTCCCAGACGCACAGTTCAAACCACCCCAAAGAAATGTGAGGAATTTCCTAGTTATTTTAAAAATAAAATATTGGAGATCCGACAGCACTTTAACACTGAACTCAGTGAGCTTGAAGCTGACTTTCATCCCTCCTCCTTATTAAGCCTCTTTAGTGAAATCTCTGTCTACCGGACACTGGATGTCCACAAAGTTCTTACAACTGAATGACTCTAAGTCAGAAGTAAATACACCACATGGCTCCAGCACTAGTCTCTCCTCTAGTCTGGATGCCTTATCTGATAATGTTCGTAACAAGGTCTAAGTGACTCTGATTTGTCCTTTCATGCTCAGGTGACTGAAGTACCACAGTCCTGCTTTGTTCATCTGAGACACCAGATCAGGTCATTCCCTTCTTTTGCAATCTTAGAGAAGGTCGTCCACGCCTTTATCTTTTCAACTGCAACAGATAAAAAGAAAAAGAAACAACACTGCTGCCAGGCTTTTAACACATACTGAAAGACACATTACAAGAGTCCTTGGTGCATTTCACTGGCTACCTTTTTCAGATATTTTGTGCTTGTTTTTAAAGCTTGAAATGGTCAGACACCTGCCTATATCTGTAATCTGCTAAATAATCAGAAGCCTGATCATTGCTTGAGATCCTCTGACATTGTCTTACAAATGGTTCTTACTGCTATTACGTGTTATTATTGTAAAGCACTTTGCAACTTTGTGTTTGAAAGGTACTTTATACACTTTATAAATAATAAGACTCTCTGGTTCTTCAAAGCACCAGCCCCCCGTTGAAGAACCTTTTTATTTAGGGGATAGTTCTTTGTGTAGTTCTTTAATGAACTAAAGGTTCTTCATTTTACTTTGGTGGCAGGTAATAGTAGGGAGTTAGAGCTGCAACTAACAGTTATTTTCATTATTGATTAATAATATCAGAAAACAGTGTGAAATACAACACAGTGTCCCAAATCCTAAGTTGGATCATATCATTTTGGAATATGTTGTTGTGTCTGATTGATAGTCGACAACCCAAAATATTGGATGTATTCCAATCAAATGAAAATGTGGAAAATTCCTACATCTGGCTTTTTTGCTTAGCCCTGTTGTCAAAATATACATAGAACCATCTTGAACATGGTTCCCTAAAGAACCTACTTTTGCTAACGGAACCATTTTCTGATGGTTTTTCTTCTATGGCATCTCTATGAAGAATTATTTTTGGTTCCAGTTACCACCTTTATTTTTCTGAGTGTAAATCAAGTTTATTGTTATTATTAATTCAGCTCTGTACTTCTCTTGCAGTTATCTGATTTCCCCACAATGACAGTTGATGTACCATTCAGGAAGATCAGTTCTCTGTTGAAGATACTAAATACATAAATAGCACAGTTGATTAGATGCATGTGAAACATGTGATTTGTATTTGGTGGGAAACCCCTTCTGCTTCTTACAGATGCTGCTGAGTTATCATTTTACTGTCCAAACCTACCTATGCCCTCGCCATCTGCTCTAAGACATTCAGCTGAAGCATCCTGGAACATATGAAGGGAGGGAGGGAAGGAGGAAGACTAAGGGAGGGAAATGTAAAGATGCAGAGTGGCCAGGAAGTGGCCCTATTGTTTTCAGGGTCACCTCGCTTTTCCTTTCAGAGCCACCAGAGGTCTGCTCTCTCCGCTCCGGCTGTACGTCTCACATAAACAAAACTCCTTGTCGCCGCAAACTGTGTCTTCTCTGATTTGATCTCTCATCAAATAGGGGCTGAGGAACAGGTTTATATTTACATTAACAAAGCAGGTGTGGCACCTGAGAGGCAACTGAAAAAACACTTACACACACTACATGAAGGAGCACAAAATGAAAAGAAACATAAAGCGCATATCAAACAAGAATATTTAGTCATTCCCTGGAGCTGGAGCTACACAAACAGAACATCTATTTGCAAGAAAACAGGTTTGGCTGGTTGCACACAGGCAGTTATAATATAAAACATGACATCTTGTTCATAAGTCATATTTGACCTCTTCCTGGTTTGGCACTGCTGAGTGACAACACTGAGTCTGACCAGGTCTGCTGTGCCATTGGACAGAGCAGAGCAGCAGGAGGCGGGAGGGAGCACACCTTAGTTACAAAGTTACCCATTAACTCGTCCTTCTGGGAAGCAGCTGCACAGCACACCTCGGTCAACCTTTGCACAACATTTCTCCATTTCATAGACAAAGCAAAAGAAAATGTGGTTGAGGCCGACGTGAAGTGCACGAGCGGACAGAAAGCAGGGTGAAACCACAGGGACCTACACGGGCAGGTGAGCAGGTAAGACTTCAAAGGAACAGCAGGGAATGTGACAGAATTTAGTTTTAATATTACTGAATAATGCACAAAAGTGGCTCAGATATGCTCATGGATTTACTTAAGGAGGACAGTCTGATGGAGCCATTGTTGGACAAATTGACCTACATCAGCACATTAATATAATTTTTTTCATAACAGCAGAAATCACATATATTTTTTCCTACATTGCAGTTATTCAGTGCTGTAGTGATTGAAGGCCATTCTTTCTCAATACAGAAAAGGCACCTAACCAACGTGTTTACATTTCAGTGACCCGCACTGCCCTACAAAGACAAACCGCAGTAACCACATAGTAGGTCAAAAATGAGCTATAACCTCAATCTGACTTTCTCATTCTGGTTTGCTTTATAGAAGAAAACTGTGCCATAGAATTGTATTAAATTTGCAGCAACGACGAAATGTGAAAACCAAAATGCAGTATCTGTACTTTGTCTGGGTGGTTCCTGCAATCTGTGTTGCTGCTCAGGCTGCACTCTGGCTCGCTAATCTGTGAGCTGTAGGACTCGTCAGCACTGTGTGCCACAGAGTGACAGCTAACTGCACAGTTGAAGTCAGGGGGCTACGACAAGTGACAGCTGTGGAAAGCTAAAACTACAGCTAAGCTTTGCAACTGCTTTCCCCACTATTCGTCTCTCTACATGAAAAGATCCATTTTAATAGAGTGAAATTGTGTTCATTCAGTTTGTTGCTCCACATAATTAAATAAATCAGGAGCTACATCAGTTCATGATGGAGAAAAATAAACAATGAAACAATGCATAAACTGCAAATAATAATCACAATTAGCTAAATTTTCATGAATGGATGAGTTTAAATGGATCAGACAGCTGAGAGAACACAGTTTGTTTGTCAATGCTGCAGACGATTAACCCAAGAGGGTGTCATGTGCATGTGTGGCTTTTATGTCAATGATTTGTTTGGGTAAAATTATAACTGAAATATACATAACATGGCAACATTTTAACCTTTTTTTCTCATCTTCTCTATTTCTGTAAATCAGTGCTTTCTGTCTTTGTAGGTTAGTGTAGTCAAACCATTTTCAAAGCAATTTCTTATCAAGTTCGGACAAATTGGCACACTATTTATAATCATGTGGTTTTCTATATGCATGTTTGTATAAAAATAATCTGTATCTCTCTGCTAGTGACATATACTGACCCGCATGTTGGTCACCTGCTGTTTTCACCTCAAACAATAGTGCACAACTTGCATTACATTTATCTATTATTTTGTGCATGCATTCAGATTTACAGTATTTTATAAAGGACTTAGGTGCTACAACTCATTTTTCAATATCAAATATCACAGTTGTAGGTTAAATAGTATCTTTTCATTAGCTGTTACTGAGCTCGGCTTTCACTCATTGTGTTGTTGCGGCTTCTCTGCTGCTATTATTCGAGGGGTTAAAAGGCAAAAGCCAAACGTGACATTTGAAGGCGCTTCACTTAAGCTAGTGTGACCTTCCTTCAGTTAATCAACAAAAGCACAATGCATTAAAGATTTTTCAAGGGCGTAGTTTACTTACTAAAATACAGAGTTCACTAATCACACACATAAACAATGTCTCTGCCAGCAGTTTTTTTTTAAATCTCGCTCCTCAATTAGACCTTCTGCCTATTATCCCCGATGAACAATAGCGCGGCCTGACTCCTCCACATATTTCAAAGCAAGACACAAGTACAGAACTTGGCAGTGGGATAAGAGGGAAAGAGGGAGGCCTGCATACTGTTGGGGTGAGGGTCAGCAATAGGACGGCTCGTGATTATCTGAAGAGGATGATTGTCTGTCATTATTGCAGCCAGGGGGAGGGAGAGATGTTGGCTTGGTCACGTCTGCTGTGTAATCAAATCATATAAAGCAAAATGTAGTGAGCAATCATGAAGATGCATTGTGTTTTTATGCTTTATTTCAGCTCTTTGTTACATAAGTTGACAAGAAGTTCAACATAAAATTCCGTCTCGCCTCCTGTGGCGGAATCAAATTTACAGCCACAAAATTGCTTAACAGTTAATTCGTCTGTTCAAAGGACTCTGATCGCACTCCATGAGCAGAATATAACTCTGATGTTTAATTCAGTTTGATGACAGAGAGAACATTTTACGCCCCCTGGCCATCATTAGTGTCTATAAACTGACACTCAACTCACAATTTGGGGCAACGAAACAAAGTATGACTAAGAAAAACTGACTCCTTGCTTTGAGAGTGATATTCGAAACACAAATGAATGTAGACGCAAAGATGCAAATGTAGCCTTTTTCACACGCGTGTTCACATACAAACAGAGATGAAAGTACAACAGTGGCAGCACAGTAAAAACTCACAAACATCTGACACACACATATTTCTGGCTCCCGTAGCTCCCGGTCCTGTGCTGCTTGGTGTGTATATTTTGTTGTGCTCTGCCTGTGTGAGGACAGAACAGGAAGAGATAAAGGCAGCCCGGCTGGTGTGTTTACAGCCAACACTGCTGAAGAGAATAGCTTGAGAAGATGAAGGGGAAGAGGCCTAATGGCTGGCGCTAAGCAGCCGGACCCCTCTTGCTGTTGAGAAATCACCTCAGAGCCAAGGAAGTGAGCAAGACAGAAACCTTAAGCATGCCCAAGAAAGCAACAAACACATTTTTAGGAAAGAAAGAAACCGTAAATTACTTGTACATGTTGTCAATACAAAGGATTCATTATTTCAGAAGTCAAACACAGTTGGTTTAAAACATGTTTTTGTTTTTTTTAGGGTTTTATTTGCCACATTATTCTACTGTAAGAGCCAAGTAATAATGAAAAACAGAGCGGTATTTGTCAAAACATAGAGAGACTTTCTAACAGAAGCTCTCTGTTCTTCTTATTAGCAGTAGAAGGAAAGATATTCTTTGTCAGGCCCAAGGCTTCCCAGTTAGATCCAAATTCAGGTGTTTCAGTTGGTTAATGTGGATGAAAACTATCAAGCATCTGAGTAAAATGTGACTAACTTTAATATTCTCAACTACTTCATTCACTGTTCCTTCCATTTGTTAAGTATAAATCCATCCAGCAAATGTGCAAACCAAACCAAAATGCTTTGATCTTGTGGACATTAAGATAAAGAATGAGTTACAAAGAAAACTTTACACCTGACTAGTTTACAGTTATCATGTATTGGCAGGAGGCTTAGCTCAATAAGATGAGCATCCGATTACAAAATCTTGGGTCTATGTTTGAATCCCCTGAGCCCCAATAGAAAACTTTTGGGGGCAGTGGTGGCCTAGTGGTTTGTGAAGCGAACTTTTTACCGGTGGGTCGCTGGTTCGAGTCCCCGGACTGACAAGAGGTTGAGGTGGGAAAGTGAGAGCGACCGCTTGTCTCAGTCACCACCACTGTGGGCCCTTGAGCAAGGCCCTTAACCCCTGACTGCTCCCCGGGCGCTGCACCGCGGCAGCCCAATGCTCCTAGTATGTATACAGTAGTTAAGGTTAACTTTGAATAGGATGGGTCAAATGCAGAGAAGGAATTTCCCCAAGGGGATCAATAAAGGTTAGATTATTATTATTATATTCTTTTACCGAATGAGTGCCTTTACTCATGTACTTACTGTACCTATTTAATGATATTTAATACTTCTGCTTTATTGCTTTTCAAAGGTGAATACTTTTATTCCGTCAGATTTATCTGATAAATATAGGTAGTGGTCGTTTTGCAGAATCAGATTTTACATACAACATATAAAACATCATACAGCTTAATACTTAAACTTAGCTCCATGACTACCACCTGCAATATTAAAATACTGCTTACATGATATGCACCAATGACATTTAACTCAACTTCAATGAAGCAAGGGACCAAAATTAATAGAATTTAGATGCTGTTTGATTCAGTTTACAGTATTTATTTAGTTTCCAAAATAATACTTAAAAATATTTAATGGAAGATTGAAAACAAAGAAACGAATTAATATGTCCTATTAAATGTTGACCTTAAGGTATCATATTGATCAAAAGTCCAGGTCAAAAACATAAAAACACAAATGCTGGTCAGGCATGTTAAACATAACAGCACAGAGCAGATGGCACAAATAATAACATAACTTGTCTGACTGCATTTTCACGATGCTACTGTAAATTCAGAGCCGGTAGAGCACCTAATACGTGCAAATTCATGCATGCAAATATCAGACAAATTTGCAAATAGCTGCACATAAAGGTCCTCTCTTCTTCTAGCACAAGCTGCTGAGGATGACAGGTTTATATTTGCATTTAGAGGTTGTGATGTCCGTGCAAACGCAACATGACAAGTGAAAGTGCAGCATGAGTTCTTCAATAAACACAAATCTGGTGGTTTATAAAACAGTTACCAGTCTATGCTTTGTACATATGAAGGAGAAACAGCTATTTTGACTCTGTCGGGGGGCAGCTCACTATGATGTAATATGTTGTTTGTTTAATCCACACAGTTTCAGTGTAGATGAAATGAACAAGATCTGATATAATGCTTTTATTTGTGATCATTCAAGGTGTTAATAGGAGTTTTGTAATCTTCCAACAGACTGACTCTGTTTCCCTGTTTCCAGGCTTTGTGCAAAGTAAAACAAATGTAAGAAAGCCCCCAAAATGCAGATTTTTTTTTTCTTTAAAAACCTCATATTTTGATGGCCATCTACACTGCTTTTTACATCAAAGTCCATTGAAAACAATATATTTTTGCTATTTTAAACAAATAATGTCTGCAAGGCTTTCTCTTATTGTCCTTTGAGAATCATACAGTCTGCAGCTCGTCTATTGCAGGAAGCCATGAAACATACAGAGTCAGAGTCCTTCACACACTCGCCACCCACACAAATTAGTGACTTTGCCAGTGTTTTGTGTCAGCTAGGACTATGAAGGAAGGGTCTGAGAGTGTGTGAGACTTCCTGTTTGCGACACACACTTTTTCCTGCTGTGGATGATATCCTCCTGAGCTCCCGACAGCTCCGACTCAATTATGACTTCTGGATTTCAAGGATCCCGGCAGCATCTCCTTTTTTATGATGACACACTCACTCTTCATAGATACTAAGTGAAATATTTAGGTCATTTTATTGTTCATGTTCTCTCTGTGTGGCTCAGTTATGAAATATGCATTTAATGGCACAAAGGATTCAAAGCAACGCTGCACATGGGGTTTAGTGGCACTGTAGCTTACTGGTATTCTACTTACTGAGAAAGTTTTTTCCTCTTTTTGCAAGATGTGTTAGCAGACAAGTGTAAAATAGAGATTCACACTGCTTTAATTCCTTATTTCTCCTTTCAACTTTCTCTAGAGTCTCATTTGAATGCAACAAAAGGACTTTAAAGGACCTATATAAAAGCTGCATTCCCCTTTCAGTTGGTACTAAACTGAGGAGCATCCTGTCACTCAACCTTGCCACCTAGTGGAGCTCTGAAGGTTCAACTCCTCTCTGGTCAACAGACGACTACCTCCCTCATCAGGGGAGATGCCTGCCCTGCAACATCTCCTGCAACATCTCCTCCACATCCCATTTAGCCTTCACTTGATGAAGACAGTCTAACACAAATCAACTTGATGAAGACAATCTAACACAGACCAACTTTGTAGCTTTGTTGAAGAAATGAAAACCTCCAGCTTCAGTCCCAGTTGCTCAAGAGTCTGCTGGATCTTGTAGAAGTGAGATATATATGTGATATAGACCCACAATCTATGGTTTCATGCAAGAGTTCATGATACTCCGAAGCAAGAGGCAGGTTTCATTTAAAAAGAAGCAAATTGAGCCACACAGAAGAAGCCCCTTCCCAATAGAGACTGCACAAACAAGAGCAAAGCCAGATGGAACTATCATCAAATGAGACAGCTACACCAACGGCGACAGCAAACAATGGTAAGTGTTCAGCAAAGTCAAATAGAAACTATTCGTCATCAGTTTCTCTAAATTTGCTGAAGCAAAATATTCGGTCGTCCTGGTTAAAGTCTGTATTGAACTGAGTTTGGGCATTTAGGTGCTTTCCACAGCCTCAAAACCACAACAGACTGACTAGACGGGTGTTGATTCTTCTCTCTTGCAGGCACTTTGACCGGCAAATACACCAGTCACAACTGGGAGTTCTTGGTGGCTGTCCTGGTCACAGCCATCTCCGTGTCCATCCTCACTGCCATTCTGGCTAAATGTCAGGTGGTCCGGCGCTACCTGGCCAGCTACAGACACACACGGCTCAGAGAAGCAGACACTGTTAGCCACTGTGACCCGTCAGGTTTGTTTTCTACACATTGCATTGTAGAGAACACTGTGTATTGACATAACAATCTTGGGTAAAACGTGGCTCAGTGCATACAGCCAGTTAGTATTCAGCACTGAAAACACTGTCCATAAACATTTGGGAGCATCGGTCCAACAGTTAAAGTTTCAATTGCTTTTTCTGAGTCTCCTCCAATTGTTTACACAAGATGTGATGCTTTTTATTATCTGCAGCGTTAGAATCAATATATTGTCTGGCAAAAATACAAACAAGTGTCAAATTTCAGTAAGAACCAACATAGGGGGGCTAAAGAAGGTGATGGATCATCACGTGCCTCGGTATTGATTCTCAAAGTCTCTAAAACTCAACTTAATTTGTAATCCCATCTGTGTTAGAATGCAGAACAACAACAACATAAAAATCTGTCCTTATTCCCATAGTGTGCTTGGCCACTGCCTAAAGCTGCAGTGATCAATATTTGTATATTAACAAGGGGTCAAATGACTGTATAATGTGAATTATGTGCAGTTACTGTCAGCTTTACAGAGTTACATCCAGCCAGAGTGAGCAGTAGGTTTAGTTGTAGGTCTTTGTAGAGTATCAGCCCAAAACAAACTGACTGTTAATCATTTAGCAGGTTAGAATCAAGTTTCCCTGAGCAGTTGATGGAGAATAAACATCTCAAAATGAATGGTCATGTTGCTATGTGTTACATCAACTTGGGTGTAAGGAACATCAAGGAAAAGATAAGTTATCATGCTCAATATATATGTAACCATGATGTTATGTCAACACCTTTATGTCAAGTCCACATGTCTCT